>PVLC010033598.1:0-17411 GCA_004027655.1 Graphiurus murinus | reverse complement strand
GGATCCTCAGACGAATGGGAGTGAACCTACCATATGACCCGGCTATACCACTACTGGGTATATACCCACCAGAATGGAAACCAAATTATCAGACCGATGCATGCGTATCTATGTTTATAGCAGCTCAATTCACAATAGCCAAACTATGGAAGCAGCCAAGATGTCCAACCACAGATGAATGGATTACAAAACTATGGGACATGTACACAATGGAATTTTACTCAGACATTGACTTTTAAACGCAAACATTTATACATTTAATCAAATTGAGACTACCCAGTAAAGCCGCAAAATGAGATTATTCAATGCCACAGTATATATTTTGAATATTTTATTTTCATTCATTATTAAACTCTGTTTTATTTACAAGTAAATAAAAAATAAAAAGGGCTGATGGTATAGCTCAGAGATAGAGTGCTCCTGGGTTCAATCCTCAGGACCACACACACATACACACACTTCTCCAATATAATATTACTAGCACCTTTGTGGAATGTGTGTCTACAGAGAGCAAATATTCATTCAATATCCACAATATACTTTTAAGGTAGATTTTACCATTAATACTTTGTAGAGTAGGAAATGGGAGATCAAGGTATTTATAACTAGAAAATGAAAGAGAACTAGAATTCAAACTCAGATCTGTCTGAGCATACAGTACAGGTCTGGCTGATATTCTGGCTGCCTCCCAGTAAGGTCTATAGTCCTGGAGACAGACATTTTTCATAAATGCGGAAACAAAGAAGTTGAAGCATAGATAAATTTAAATCATAGAGTTATTTCTTCTTTACAATTCAAGTTCTTTATATTGATCCACACTGTATAAAATCAAGGTGAATCTCTGAGCTAGGTTTAATGCACTGGAAAAAAAGATAAAAGACATTCTCTGGCAGCAAAGGAGGAGGTTTAAATACACCTACAATATCCTCTTTCCCTTTAAACATTAATCCTGGCACTACCTCTCTCTAAAGACAATTGATCTGAAAGATGCCTTTTTTAAAGAAGAAACATTTGGCTGGAATTCTTTCTTTATAATCATCTGAAGTCAGATATTTATTCATTTCTGACAAAAGTAGTACAAGAAATTGATTGGACATCTTTTTTTCAATTTCTCCACAAATTGTTTCTTATTAATAAAGTTAATTTACCATAGACCTGATGAGGTTGTTAGGCCATTAGAGCATGAGAAATATGGCATAGCCTATAATTTAAGAAAGTTTCTCTCAATTACTTCATGCAGAGGGAAAGGAACAAAAAAAATGAAGAGAGAAGTTACTGAAGCATTAGAGTTCATTTTTCTTTTTCAGCAAAGTGAACTATCCCTGTATCCTTAAAAATCTTATAAAGCATGTGCAAAAAGAACAGAAAACAATAAAATACCCAGATGGTCAAAGGAGGGGAAATAATTAGGTAGAATGTGCTTAGGATGTAATGATAAGTGGGGGAAATAAAAGAAAAGGTAGAACTCTAAACTTTTCATTTTCTGTGACAACTATGTGAATATAAATGGGGAAAAAATCAGAAGAAGAGCAAACTGTGATGTCATTCTGTAAAGATGGTAGAGTTGTGATGATTGTTTCTCCCCAGGTACCTGGGTGCACTTAGTGTGATATAGCTGGTGTTTGCCACTTATTATGTATGCAGTAGAAGTTCCCTTTATGTGAACTCCAGTTCCATTTCCCTTCTTCCTTCCCCAGAGCCAGCTCCAACCACAAATTAGGAGCGTATCCACAATGTAACCTTATATTTGACCTGCAAACTCATATATCTATTAAAGTAGTTAAAATATTTGTATAAATGGCTTTGACTTTATCTTTTCCTCATTTTTAGCAAAGCTATTTTCATATTCTGTGTCGATGTGTTCAGGTCTAGTTTATCCATTATAATTGCTCTGTTGTATTTCATCAAATGAACCTGTCACAATTTGTTTCTGAATTCCTTTACTGAGAGACATTTAAATATTTTTGGCTGGGCATGGTGGCACATGCTTTCCCATTGAATATTCTATTCTGTTAATATTCCATTTCTTTTCTTTTAAATATTCTACTTAGCTGGGTGTGGTGGTACACTCCTATAATTCCAGTACTTGGGAGGCTGAGACAGGATGATTGCAGTTTCAAAGCCAGCCTCAGCAACTTAGCAAGGTTCTCAGCAACTTAGTGAGACCCTGTTTCAAAATGAAAAATAAAATAGGGCTGGGGATGTAGCTTGGAGGTAGCATGCCTCTGGGTTCAATCCTCAGCACCACACACACATACACATACACACACACACACACACACACACAATAAATAAATATTATATTTATTTTCTTTTTACTGCAAGTAAGTGTGTGTGTGTCTGTGTGTGTGTATGTATGTGTGTGTGTGTGTGTATGTGTGTGTGTGTGTGTGTAGTACTGGGGATTGAACACAGGGGCACTTGACCACTGAGCCATATCTCCCACCCTATTTTCTTTTATTTTGAAACAGGTTCTCTCTAGGTGACTGAGGCTGGCCTTAAACCTGTGATCCTCCTGTCTCAGCCTCCAAATTACTAGGAATACAGGCATGTGCCACCATGCATGGCCATATGTTAAATTTTGATCTCTACAATTAACTAAATCTAATGTTACTCAAAAACCCCTAGCCTGCTCCTAAATAATACAAAGACCTGAGAACAGTTTCCATAGCCCTCCTCCACTTCTGTCCATATTATTATTTGATATTTTAATTTCATCTTATTCTTAAACTCTCCAAATCAGTAATTTTCAACAGTCAATATTTATTTAGATTTCCCAATAGTTTTATTAATTTCTTTGCTTACTCTTGTTCCTTACATCCTACTTCATTACTATTCCAATTTCTTTTGAACGAAATATGTCATTTTGTTGTATTTCAGCAAGGATCTCTGAGTAGTAAATGCATGTACTTGCATGCTAAAAACATCTTAGTTCTCCCTTACCCTTGAATGATAATTTAGCTGCAATGGAGTTTTATACTGACCGCTTTCTTCCCTCTGTTTGAATGCGTATCCACAATCTCCTACAACTACTGTACTAATGAAAAGTCCATTACCAGTCTGATTTCTCTCTTTAGTATACAGATTGTCTTTTCTCACACATGGCTTTTACATTTTTATTTGACTTGTGGTAATTTATTACAAACTGTATGTGTGGATTTGGTGTTACTTCTCATTATTGAAGGTGCTTCAATAGAATGATTCATGTCCCTTTTTCAATCTTTGAAGACTTGGCTATTTTTATTTGAATACTGATGCCTTTTCATCATTCTTCTTCTTCTTTCTTTTCAGAATCCCTAGTAGATTTACGCTGGAACGTCTTATTTCATCTTATCTCTTCATTTCTCTCTTAATATTTTCCATCTTTTAATCTCTTTGTGCTACATTCTGGGTAATTTCCTCAGATCTAATTTACCAGTTCCCTCTTCTGCTGTATCTGATCTTCCTTTCAACCTCTACATTCATTTATTTTATTTCAGGAATTATATTTCTGAATTCTAAAACCCCTCCCTCCTGTCGCTAAATCTACAGATTCTTTTTTGACAGTCTCTTCTTTTTACCTAATATCTTATATTACTCAGTTAATTTCTTTGAACACTTAAAATACACTTATTTTAGCCAGGCAAGGTGGCCTAGTTAAAATAAGTATAATCTCAGTACTTGGGAGGCTGAGACAGGAGGATCACAGGTTTATGGCTAGCTTCAGCAAATTATCGAGGCCCTCAACAACTTAGTGAGACCCTGTTTCAAAATGAAAAATTTTTTCACTGCGTGTGTGTGTGTGTGTGTGTGTGTGTGTGTGTGTGTGTGTGTGTGTGTGTTTTACTGGGGATTGAAGCCAGGGGTTCAGTCTGAGCTATAACCCCAACCCTTTTTCTACTCTGATTTTTCATGGCTGACTCAGCCCTTATGGCCACAGACAAAAAGCAAGCTTTCCTGCTCATTCCCTGGAAGAGTGGACAGAGGTTTTCTAGAACTTGTTTTACAAATGGGGTTGCATTTTATGACTAGACTTTATGCTGATAGCCTAATTACCACTACTCATTCAGAGAAAACCTGTGACTCAGACTTCCTTTCTGATTCAGACATTAAACCCCTAGCTGCCCAGACATCAAGTCCTCTCTGGTCCCAATTTCCCTTGACTATAATACTCACCTGCATATTATTTTATATTTTTATTGGTACATTAGGGTCTCACATCATAATGTAGTTCACAGTGATAGTTACATACATGCACACAGTACTTGGACTTGCATCTTTTATTGTGGCTTCCTCGCTATTGCTGGTACCTGGGGATTTGACTTTATTGATTCCTCTGTGAGCTCTGTAATATTTGTGCAATACTTCACACTGTTATATTTCATCTAGAATTCCTATGCATTGCAAGGAGGGGTGGTGTGCCTTCCATATCTATTTAGGTCACCATGTTGGCTAGACATAGTTACATTACTTCTCTAGTGAGGAAAAAATACAAGCTTTAAAGTGTGTTTAAAGAAATATTTTAAATAACCTTTCCCCCCCCCTTTCTTTGCTTCTCAGTGCTGAATTTGAAGAACCACATAATTATGAGGCAACAATTTCATATCCGAGACACTCTGGCAACTCCATTAACCTGTGCACTGCAAAAGAAATTGCTGATTGTAAGTCTGCTAAGCCAATTAATATTGTAACCCTGTGTGGAATAAAAATGTGTCAAAAATGGTGTTTTTTCCTCTAGCTAACTGTAAGTTTAAAAACCCACAGCCCTTCTGCTCTACCATCTCATTTATTTTTATTTTTTTCCATGTCTGGTCTCTGAAAAATATAAATAAGTCCAGTTGGGCACCAAAGCCTTTTCTGACTCTTATTCCTGACTTCTCTCTCCTACTCTTATTTTATTTTCTCTTTTTCCCCTCTTTTCTTTCTTTCCACCTCCCTTCACTAATCGACTTACCTGCTTTTCCTTTTGTAGATACATAGGAGAAAAAAAATCAAGATACGGAAATCCATTTCTTTCCCTTCTTCTTCTATAGAAACGTCATCTTTCTTCTTGTGATATCTTTCTGGGAGTCCCCTGGTTACTCATTGTGTGGAGAGGGAGATAACATACCAGGAGAATTAGGTCCCTGTGTTAATCTGAACAGGAGAAGGAAATTTATTTAATGGGTCCAATCACTGGTTCTGAGCTAAGTCTTCCTGCCGCTAGTATTGACAATTGACAAGGCAGAGACCTTTTTTTTTTTTTTTCCTTGCGGTACTGGGGATTGAACTCAGGGACATTCTACCTCCGAGCTATACCCCCAGCCCTATTTTTTATTCTTTATTTTGAAACCGAGTCTCACTAAGTTGCGGAGTGCCTCACTAAATAGCTGAGGCTGGCCGCGAACCCAGATCCTCCAGTCTCAGCCTCCCAAATGCTGGGATTATAAGCGTGCGCCACCACGCCCAGCTTCGGAGACCTTTTTATGATGAAAAAAAAAAACCTCTCTCAGGTACAAAGATGAAGAAGTGAGGACTCCTAACATTTCTGCAAAGCGTCTTTGTTCTGTCTATGGTATCATCCAATTGTCTGCAAAAGCCATAAAGATTAGTGCTGGAATAAACACTAGTATTTATTGAGCTTGTACTATGAACTACATTTCTGTATTAGGTTGTGTGTACGTGCTTGATCACAGAGTGGTTTTATCACCTCATTGTTAGAAACAGGAAACTGAAGATAGGAGAGGGTGAGGTGCATGTGAAACAAGCTCAGCAGCCTCAAAATTACAGGCTCTTTCCACAATTTTATGCTACTTCTCGTTCAGGGCACTCTGGTTTCCCTGGAAGGAGGGTTAAAGAAAGATAATCTGGCTCCAGACAATAAGCTCAAGGTTCTAGAAAAGGAAGTCATTTTCCTGTGAAGTTCATGAAGTAAGAATGGGGACGTATTGAAATTTCCCTTCCCTTCCCCAGGAAATAAAATGTTGGGGAACTACTAGAAAATTCTGTCCTCCTCGATTGGGCAAAGTATAGATTTTCCCATGTGGTTTGTAAAATCCTAGCTAGATGGAGAGCCACTCCTGCCCCTCATCACCCTCAGAAAGAGAGTGTTGCTCTATATCAGGGTATCAGCTCCCCTGCACTCCCTCCCCCCACTACCACTTTAGAGCAGGGCTTTTCAACTGTAACCTCCTGGGGATCTTGTCAAAATATAGATTCCAGTTCACAGACTTTGGGTGTGTCCTGAGATTCAGCATTTCTAACAGGCTCCCTGGTAATGCTGATGCTGCTGGTCTGTAGACCACACTCTGAAAAGAAAAGCTTGGGGCCCCATTTGGGCAATATTCCCACTGCATGCCTTTCTACAAGGCCTTTCTACAAGGCTAAAGTTTCTCAGAGCCAAGGAGGAGCTCCAGTAAGAACTTGTGTTTTCTCTCTGAACCACATGATACTCCCTGACCCCAGAACCTACCCCTGTGTGAATGGCTCCCTACCATCCTGCTTGGGTCTTCTTCCTCAGGAAAGACCAGGATCCAGGGAAATTTGCAGGGGGCGGTGCAGATGGGGCTTGGAGATATGTGGGGCTCCTCATGGTATAGGATGAAGGAGAGGGCTGAATATGGAAAGCTAGAGGTCTGCATTTATTTTCTCCAGGCCACAGATTCTAAAGGTGAGCCTTCCAGGGAGGGGTGTCATTTTAGATACTCAAGTCACTAACCAAGGCCTCCCTTCAGTCTTTCATTGAAGTGTCCTTTACCGTGCTTCATGGACAGCGTTGCCAGGTGTTTGTGACTGAAAACACAAAGAACTCAGGATATAAGCCATTGACCCAACAAGAAGTAGCACAGCATAGAACTGGGAGATGGGTGATGGTGGCTAGGGCTTCCCCTGCCAGAAGAGTATCTTTGGGGGAGACAGGAATCTCTTTACTAGGGCTGAAGAAACTGGGGAAGTATAGCCTAAAATTAAAAGTGTCCTGTGAAATGTATTCACTCCTTTCCCTAGCTTTCTCTAAAGAGCCAAGATTGAGCTACTCGCCAGGAAAAAAGAAGGAAGCAGGCTATTTTATCCTCACTTGAACCCATTCATCTACCTGTTTTACCAGAGTCTTCTATATTCTTTATACCATTTCTGGTTGGATTCATTTTATTCATTCATTATTCATTTATTCATTCATTATTATTCATTTTATTCATTATTCATTATTTATTTCTTCATCTAGAAATTGGGTATACTATCTCTTTTGTAGAGTTTTTCTGAATGTTTAATGAAATAATACATTTTAAATCAAGTGGAACTCTGGTCTTGGGAAGATGGAGCCCATGTACTTTGTTCTAATCCTTTTCCTAATACAATTAAAACCCCTGAATATTATGTACATATATAATAAATATAAGAGAACTGGATGACTTGGAAAGAAATTGAAGAAGAAGAAGAAGAAGAAGAAGAAGAAGAAGAAGAAGAAGAAGAAGAAGAAGAATGTAGACCAGCTAAGGACGTCAGGACCAAAGGAAAGAGGATAAGGTAGTTAGCACCTTGGTTTTCTTCTTTCCAAAGTTGGGGAAAAGTAAAAGTATTTAGGTATAGGAAGGTAAAAGGTCTCCAGTCAAATTCAATCCAAAGAAGACTACAACAAGATATTAAAGATCAGAGACTAAGAGAGGATCTGAAAGCAGCAAAAGAACAGAAGCAAAACACATAAGCTGGAATTTCAAGCCAGTAAAGAGTGGAATGAAATGGAAAATACTGGAACTCCCAACCAAGAGGAAAGCTTTATTTGCCAGTAAAACTTTCCTTCAGAAATGAAGAGATAAAGACTTTCCCAAACAAAAAACATTCTTCTCACTTATGTGTGGATTCTCAACTCAATCTCATGGATGCAGAGGGTAAAATGGTAGTTGCCAATGGTTTGGGTATGGGAAGATGTTTGGTCCAAGGAAACAAAATTTTAGTTAGACAAGGAGGAATAATGATGACTATATTTAGTAACAATACATTGTATATTTTAAAATTGCTAAGAGAACAGATTTTAAGTGTTCTCACCACAAAAAGTATGGGTGGTAATATGTATGTGAAATAGGGTGATTAAACTACTCCGGACACATGGACACTAACAAAGTATACATATATTAAAATATCATGTTGTACCTCATAAAAATTCACATTTTAACTTGTTAATTAAAAAAATTAATGTCTGAAATTACCAATCTAACTAGAGTACATAGAAAAATAAGTGCAAAATAAACCCAAATCAGGTAGCAGGAAAGAAACAACAAAAATAATAGAAATAAATGAAATTAGCAGCTAGAAAAAATTATAGAGAAAATCAATGAAACCAAAAGCTGTTCTTTGAAAAGATCAAGAAGATTAACAAGTTAACACTAATTCTACAAAATGTCTTCTGGAAAAACAGAAGAGAAGGAAATATTTCTTGATTCATTTCATGGATCTAGTATTACTCTAACACTAAAACCAGGTAAAAACAGTATAGAAAGAGAAATCTTCCTATCAATATCCTCATGAGAGAGTCATGAGAAACCTTAATAAAATATTAGCAAATAAAATTCAGCAAGATGTAAGAGAAATTACAAACCACGATCAAATGTGGTTTATCCCAGAGATGCAAAGCTGGTTCAATACTCAAAAAACAGTTAGTGAAATCCATCATATTGATAGGCTGAAAAAGAAAAATCACATAATCTATGCAGGAAAGGCATTGACAAAACTCTACCACCACTCATGATATAAAAATTGTTGGAAAATTAAGAAGAGAGGTGAATTTCCTCACCTTGATAAGGAACTTTTACAAAAAGCCTACAGCCTGTATGATAATGGTACATGCTGAATATTTTACTCCCAAAATTAGAAACAAGGCAAGAACGTCCTCTCTTGTCACTCTACTCGACACAGTACTGAGAGTCTAGGTGGTAAAATAAGGCAAATGAAGAGGCAAAAAAAAAAAAAAAAATACAGATCAAAAGAGAAGAAATAAAACGGCCTTTATTTGCAGCAGCATGATTGTGTAAGTAGAAATTCCTAAGGAATTTACAACCCCCCTACCAAAAAAATATCCTCCTAGAACTAATAAATTCGTTTGGCGAGGTTGTAGGATACAATTTTCATATGCTAGTGATGAACACACGGACACTAACATTGAAAAATGCAATACCTTTTACAATCATTCAAAAAAAGGATAAGTACTTAGACTTAAATCTAACACAGCATGAATAAGATTTAAATGCTGAAAACCATAAAATTCGGATTAAATAAATCAAAGAAAATATAAATGAGTGGAGAGACATACTGCGTTTATGGATTAGAAGACTCAATACAGTAAAATTGACAGTAAAAATCTCAATTCTCCCCAAGTGATATAGAGGCTTAAAGCAATTGCAATAAAAATCCCAGCAAGGTGTTTTGTGGATATAGACAAGACTATTCTAAAATGCATATGGGAAAGCAAAGGAACTGAAATAGCTAAAAACAATTTTGGAAAACCTAAGAGTAGGAAATACCAGTCTACCTCATTTCAAGACTTAGAGCTACAGTAATCAAGACTGTGTGGTATTGGCAGAGAGAAACATGGAAACAGTGGGACAGAACTCAAAACCCAGAAACAGAGCTGTGTGAATATGCCAAACTGATGGTTTTCTTCACAAAGATGTTCTAGCAGTTCAATAGAGGGAAGATGGCCATTTAACAGCATTGGAGCAATTGGCAATCCACAGACTGAAACACTCTCTCTCTCTCTCTCTCTCTCTCTCTCTCTCTCTCTCTCTCTCTCTCTCTCACCTAATTCTCACAATTTATCCAAAAGTTAAAAGTTAAATTCCTTCTTTAAGAGGGAGGGAGAGGATGTGGCAGTTGGCTTTTCTTGTCACCATTGAGTAATTCTGTCGCATGAATAATGCCAAGAAACAGAGAAGACCACGCCTTGGGCTGCGCAGCTCAGCACAGTACTTTTGTGAGGCCTTGCCTGTCTTTATAGAACTCAGCCTTGGGTGTATAGGTTTCAGGCTGTTCTGGAAGCTCTGCAGAATTGTCCTCAGAGATCACCTGGATCAATGCTTTTCTGACTGCTTCCTGGGCCCCAGTGATACCTTCAAATTGTGAAGTTCTGTTTATGCACCTGAGTACTATTCCATTTAAACAAATGCATCCATGATTAGAAGAAAATTTAGGAACCATTTCCCACTTGGGTGAATTTGGGCAAGTTCCTTTACTTCCTGAGTATGTTTCCTCATCAGTAAAGTTGAAATATTAGTAGCAATTATCACAAGAATTAAATGATGCATTTCAATACTTACCAGAGTGCCTGATCTCTCTCTATATAAAAATCTTAGCTGTTTTATAATATTGTTTTATAATATAAGCAATAGGCATGTCCTGGTGTAACAGAGGTAAAGGGACTTTTCCAAGTTCGCATAAGGGAGTCAGTACATGGAGGAGTAGAATGTCTCCAAAACATAACTGTGTTGTGACACCAGCAGTTGGAGGTTTGCTGAGGACCGTCTCACAATATTTGTCCTTTCTTTGCCTTAGCAAAACTATTCAGTGGAAAGCTGAGTAACTGAGCAGACATGAGTGAGGACTCCAAGGCTGTGGGCCACGACCTCTTGTTATAACTCCCAGCACCTTCCTGACCCTGTGGGATGCAATGTTTGCACATTATGTTCCAACCTTGGAGTAGGTTTAGATTGGAAAGCTTACCATTGGAGAACCTTCATTTTGTTAAAATATTAACATTATGAGTATGTTTTTAACTGAATGTGCATTATCTCTGTTTACTAGCCATGGCAAGTAAGTTGTCTCTGAGCCTTGGTTTTGTAGTTTCTAAAACAGAATATATAATAATATTATCTGCTCCCCAGGTGGCTAAGGGAAGCAAATGAGATCATAATTTGTTCTTTGAAAATTAGAGACAGGTAAACAAATTGGGAAAGGGAGGAGGAGATTATCTTTCTTTTAAATCGAAAAACAAATCCATACTAGGAATAGATACGGGGCAAGCTGTATCATAAGGAGGATTTTAAAAAGTATTAATAGTTTAAAATTTTAAAGCAAGGAGTAGCAGAATAAAATAGTTTCATACCTTAAAAAAAATAAAATGAAAATGAAAATGTATGCTTAAACTGATAGACATATTATCAGTCATTCATATAGAATTTTAGGTCTGTGTGTTAGCAATCATGCTCTGACGATCCCTAAGAAAAACCTAGGGTTTCAGTTATTTTGTCAATGTATTATATGTTTACAGTAAAGCTTAGAAATGCAACATGTTGTTTGGTCAGTTTTCTAAATAAAGCTTTAGGGCCATAGCAGCAAGAAAGAAAGCTGGAGGGAGGGGTCCTACTTGTTACACATACATATTCATTAACAGTAAGGAGAGAACTTTTATAAAACTTCTAAGCAAAACAAAAACCAAAGAAGAAATTTTATGGAAAAAAAAAACATTGCTAAGTATATGATATTTCTAATAGGATATCCTTTAGTTTCCCCCAAGAACTCTCTGAGACAAGGACCAATTGGCCAAGTTTCTCAGATGAACGAGGTGAAGCTTTAAGGAAGTAATTTGTCTGAAATCCCCAGGTAGGAAGTGGCAGGACTGGAATGTAAACCCCAATTCTGGCCACTACTTGTATTCGTTAATAATTAAAGTAGTCATCATGTCATTAAATAAAACCCACAGAACTATCAGAAAAAAAAAAAAAAGATATTTGAGCCTTAGCTGGTGAGCTCCTCCTCAAGTTATGCTTAACGAAACAGAACACTTTGAAGCTTGATGTTAAATTCACTTTGTCAGGTTGGGATTTAGGCTTTTGTTAGCCCTGTTTTTCTTTCAAGTTTGTCTTCTAAGTGTTACCACTAAATGTCAGTGCTTTTTCTTATGCATGGAATATGCAGCTATTTATTAAACCAAGAAACTCAAAATAGTTTTATATGCTTTCATCAACTATAGATTTCATCCTGGAAATCCCCAGAGAAATTAAAACCATGATCAGTGACCCTAAAATTCCACAAACCATGTAGACAGAGCCTCACATAGATCGCTGCTCTGAAGGTTGAGAACACTGAACTCTAATCTTGTGTAATTGCTTTGAACTTGAATAGTGTAGGAAAGGAGTGGGTAAACTGATTTAAAATATCTTTATGTTTATTTTAGCAACATATGAAGTTGGAATTGAAGAACTCCAAAAGGTATTGTTTCTTCTTTCCTTACTACTGTTATAACTAAGAGTAAAAACAAGTCTATAAAGATGTGTCCTGGGATAGGAGGAGATGGTCTGGCTATATTCCTGGCCCCTTATCTGTGGTGGCCAGCACCAACTAGCCTTTAGTAACTATCCCTTTCAAAGGGAAAATTCCCTTGGCACAGTAAATCTATGTAATCTTGTACTTTCAAGAAATTAAGCAGATCCTGGAAGGCCACTTGCTAGGCTCCTGCTGGGTCTGGTTCTAGGTGCTACTTGGAGATGATATCACAATTTGATTAATGCCCATTTTGATTCATGCCTCAATCATGGTTCCTGGGTATGTGATTCTGAGTCTGCATTTCCTTACCCATAAGATGGGGATAATAAAGCGCCCATATCTGGAGTCCTTCTGAGGATAGACATGAGGTAAACACAGGTAATCAGTTTCTTAGTTATTTCCTGGAACAGAACAAGCATTTCACCTCTTTGAGACTCTATTATGTTCTCTGTAAAATGGAAAATTCTCCATGGTGACGAGAAGCATATGTCTTGTTACCATATCTGTTATAGTTGATACTCAGTAAATAAGGAAACCTATATATATTTCACTGAATACCTGAAATACTAAGTCAAAATATGTAAGCACCTAATACAGTACCCAGCATACAGTGGGAACTTAACTAGTGTTCTCTTGAGGTCAATTAACATTCTACTCTTTTTCTCACTGGGTACATTTAATGTAGACCCTTTATCTTTATGCTTTGGTTTGCTTATGCTTGCTGCTAAGGACTGTTCATTTGTGCATAGGCTTGATAGCTAGAAAATTACAAGTGAATATTCTTACAAATGACAGTAGAAACAGTCTATTAAAATGCTTCACTTACTCAGAGGCATCAACAAATAATAAGCCATTCTGCACAAGTAAACACTCTAAATGGTCAAATTTCATCCCTTTCAAATAAAAAGTCATGAAAGTATCTTTGGTTTTTACACCTTTCAACCTCAGATATGTTTTCTATTTGTCTCTGTATTTTTCAGCTTGGTGAGTGAGTGGAATCTGACTTCCTCCTCTCTTGGTGACTTGGAGTACTCTTGATGTAGGGCTGAGTGGACACAGTTCTTGCTCCTGGGAAATGCTTCTGGGTCCTCATAAAAGAGCTAGTTGCCTTCACACTAAACCACTACAACTCTCCTTTCTTTTCTGACTATCATCATTGCTGTTTGTCCACATTATTGTGTCCTTCATCTGGTCAGGCGAACACTTTTGTATGCCAAGCACTGGTGCATACATGGTAGCACTTAATCCTCACAGTTATCTGTGAGTTGCTATCACTGCTTCCACATTACCCATGAGAACATGAAGGCTCAGAGGTTAAATAACCTGAAAACAAGACCCAGTTGACTTGTCTTCTACCATTGCTGCATCTAACTTGCCAAAATTAATGTAAAATAAGGGCCAGTAGTCCCTGCATGTAGACCTGTGGGACTCTCCTCAAAGCAGAGACTAGGAGCTACTATGCCTGGATTTTTGTGGCAGCATTTTGGATGCTTGTATTCTTCATCAGGACTCTTGGCTAGATTCCAAATAATTAATGACATCAACTATATGACCACTGAATAAATGAGGGGCTATATTGTGGTCATTGAGACATAATTTTAATGGCACCAAATCTGGATCATGTGAGAGCTGAGCTGGGATCAGCAAGCACCTGGTTAGTCAGGAAGAAATCCCAGTATAACTTGCACACTTGCTGATACCAGTTTTGCCCACTGAAATATTGCTCAAATACTACAAATGCCTATTTCCTCACACAGCTCAGAAGTTCTTTACAGATGCATTCCTGGAAAGGTGGGCAGAGAACAATTTATTTTTCTAAGTAAAATCGTGCATCCCCTCAGGCATGCACCATAACTTCAGGCATGCTTGTTTTCTTTTCTGATTGATCTTGAGCCCCTCAGGCAGCAGTTCATGGAACTTTCTGTAGATGCACTTTGTGCTCATTGTCTATCTTTGCTCTGTGCAGAAACCCCACCCCTCACCTTTTGGTCTAGTCTCCTGATGATCTGTAGATGAACAACAGGGCCTGGTTTGGGAGGATTTCTGAAAATGACTATTTTCCTCTTTACTTTCAGCCTTGGAAGAGTGTCCTCCATCAGGAGTTTAGGTAAGTCTTATCCTCAAAAAAGAAAAGTATTAGTGCAGCCACTGACCCTCTCATGACTGAACTAGTTTCTATGAACCTACTAGGTGTCCAGGGCCTGACTTGGTAGCTTCCCCAGCACCTTGCAAGGTGCCTGGGTAGAGCAGATGCTTGGTGATCCTGCTCTGCCCTCCTCTCTCTCATTCTAGCCCATGCTGCACTCACCCAGAAAACCCTAATTGACAAGGCAAAGAGGAGGAACTGCAGACAGATCCATAGACAAGCACAACATAACACAACACAGAAGGACAAAGTGTTAGGGAAACAGAGACAGTACAGCTGCTTGGAAGAATCAGGGAAGGACTCTCAGAGGTAAGATGGTTTGCACAAATTAAGAAAGGTCTTGTATTTGCCACCAATATAAAATGTAGAAGACATGTCTGAAAAAAATTAATAGAAAAAGAGATTTGCTCATATAGGGTAGTGGGTTTAGGAAATTATGAAAGTCCACACTAGACTCAAGCAAAAGTGGAGGGAAGGAGCAAAGAGAAATGGGGTTAGAAGGAAAGGTAGGATACAGATCACAATGAAACTTAGATTTTATCCTGTAGGCAATACGGAGTTAAAAGATTTTCAGCCAACCTCAGCTACCTAGTGAGGCACTCCACAACTTAGTGAGACTCGGTTTCAAAATAAAGAATAAAAAACTAGGGCTGGGGGTGTAGCTCGGAGGTAGAATGCCCCCGAGTTCAATCCCCAGTACCGCAAAAAAAAAAAAAAAAAAAAAAAAAAAAAGATTTTAAGCAGGAGCTGATACTCTGACATTGACTGGACCCGGCAGAAACTCAGAGAAGCTGTTATATCTTGGTCCTTCATCTTTAAAAAGTCACTCTGTTTAAGTTCATTTTTCTCATTCATTTCTAAGCACTCTAATCTTCACTTTTTCCTTGATATCTCTTCATATTTCAGCCCTAATCATGAAGATAAAAAAATGAAGGAAAAAGAACCAGATGAATTGGAACCTCGAAAAACAGAAAAGGATCCACATTCAAACCATCCTTTCAAGGTATCTATGTTGGAGGGCTCCTGGCCAAATTGGCACAGTTAAGACTGGTGACAGGATCCATGAAAGGGGGTGATGTTTTTGAGATTAGGACAAGCAGCTCTCCGGGGAGACAGAGGACATAATGAGCCATTGGGCATTCTATTGAGGAAGTGAATGTGTATAAACACTTAGCAGTAGCCCTCAGCTTTCTACTTATTACCCAGGAAGGAGGCCTTAGAGAACACGGATGGGACTAGGGTGGGTCCAGCAAGGTACCCAGGGAGCAAAGTATAAAGGCACTCGTGTTCAACAGCCATCTCTCTTAGCCCACTTTTTTGTTGCTATAATCAAATACCTGAGGTTGAGTAACTTCAAGAACAGAAGTTTATGTGACTCATGCTTCTGAAGGCTATGAAATCCAAGAATGTGGCACTGGCATCTGGTGAGGCCCTTCTTGCTGAAGTACATGGCAGAGTTCCTCCCCCTTCCCTTCAGCTCTGGCCTCAATACCAGCTTCTACTTCCCTTATAAGGACACTAAGACTTTTCCAAATACCCCATGCCTTTGCTCATGCCAATTTATCTGCCAGCTATTCCTGTATCCCTTCCACCAATCTACTACATTTTAAAAATAGTTTAACAAATTCTACTTTTTGAATTCTTCCCCAACCCCATCTCCCTACCAAGAGAACCAGCTTCCCTGTCCTATTCCCATTGCTGCGAACAATACTTGTGTAAATATCACTTATCACATGCCCCCTACTCCATCATAAATATTGTCTCCATGACCAGTTGTAGGACACTCTGTCCACTGCATCTCTCTGCTTCTAGAGCGTCACATCTTGTCTCAACTTCAGTAACGGTTTAGTAAGTGCTAGAAAGTACAGAAAGAAGAATCTTGTGTGGAAAAGAACAATGCCAAGAAAAAAGAAGGAATAGAGAAGGAATACTTAGCCTCCCTTAGTGATCCGGAGCACATGGTTCTAGGGGCAAGCCCTGCCTTGGTATATTACTAACTCTGGGAACAGAGACCAGTTATTGAACCTCTCTGAACTCTTTTCAGAAGAACAAATATTTTTCTTATGAAGCATCATGACAATTAAATGAGATGAAACATATAAAGGGCTTGCCTTGTAGTCAGTAATCCATTATATCCTGCCTGCCATCCATGGGCCTGCCTCTATATCAGGCCTCCATTGACCATTCAGAGGTAAATGAAGGACATGGTGTGTGCCCTCATAAGACTTGGAGTCTAGTAGGTCAGCATCAAATAATGAATAGTAAATTATTGTTGCCCATAAGAAATGAATGAAAAGTAGCATGTGTAAGCAAATGGATAAGTCAGAGCTCTGAGGTATTCTCCCTGTTGTATATATATAGGTAGGTTTCTATGAAGGAACTCCTGCAAACACCCAGACAACCAAAGTCCACAGGGATAGAAGGAGCATGCTGGTTGGGAAGCAGGAAACCAGGTCTGACATCCACCAGATGAAGGTTTGCCCTGTGGACATGAAGCTGGCCAGTCACTCAGAAGGCCATGGTAAGATGCATTTCTTTTTGACCCACTTCACACATTTTACAATATATTTTACAAAATGCTTGTTGAACATCTATTCTGTACTAAGTAATTTGCCCTAGTGAGTTATCAGCACTAGAAAGAGCACTAGATTTAGAAGCAGAGGACTTAAGTCCAAATCTATATTTTAATACTTGACAGCTATGTGGTAAATGATGTATTCTTGCCCTGCAGTTCAGCTTCTTTGTTTATAAAAGGGGATCATAATATGGCCTTCATGGTTCTAGAAGGACCAGATCTGACAGTATGTCATACGATAGGTATTCAACAAGTGTTTCTCCTTTTCTTATGTCTTCTGTTGTCTTTGTAGGTCCATGCCACTGACACACTGATGGTGTTATAGGAAGTCATTTGGTGACTTTATTTAGGTTGCATTTTATCTTCATATTAGTTGAGACTATTGATTGTAAACAACAGTGATCAAATCATACTCTGTTAAAACAAAATAAGGAGGAAGAGGAGGAGGAGGAGGAGGAGGAGGAGGAGGAGGAGGAGGAG
>PVLC010033597.1:0-17548 GCA_004027655.1 Graphiurus murinus | reverse complement strand
TTTACTATAAGAAAAATAACTCTTAAAAATCAGTATGATGGCTGGGTATGGTGGCACATACCTGTAATCTCAGTACTTGAGAGGCTGAGGTAGTATCGCAGGTTTGTGGCCAGCCTCAGCAATTTAGCAAGACCCTTAACAACTTAACAAGACCTTATTTCAAACTAAAATAAGGCTTGAGCGTAGCTCAGAGGTAGAATGTCTCTGGTTTAATCCCAAGTACTGCAAAAAAAAAAAAAAAAAAAAAAAGTCAGTTTGGAGCCAGGTATGTTGGTACATATTTATAATCCCAGTACTTGGGTGGCTGAGACAGGAGAATCACAGGTTTGAGGCCAGATGTAACAACTTAGCAAGATCCTCTTTGAAAGTAAAATATCTCAATACTTAGGAGGCTGAGTCGGGAGATTGAAGGTTCGTGGCCAGCCTAAGCAGCTTAATGAGGCCCTTAGCAACTTAGCAAGGGCATGTTTTAAAATAAAACAAAATAGGGCTAAGGGTGTATCTCGGAGGTAGAATGCCCTAGGTTCAATACTCAGTACCACCAATAAAATAAATGAAAAGGGCTAGGAGTCTAGCTCAAAGGTAGAATACCTCTGGGTTCAATCCCTAGGACCAAAAATTTTTTAAAAAGTACAATTTTTGTTTTATATATAAACTTAAAACAGTCATTATGAAAAATAAGGCAGAAGAAAGTATAGGATGGACAAATTTGGAGATCTAATGTATAACATGACTATAGTTAGTAAAATTGTTACATTAGGGATTTTTATTAAATAAGTAGACTTTAACTTCTTTTGTCACAAAGAACATGAGATGGTGGATATGCTAACCTATTTCATGTATCTACATATATCCAACAACATGTTTAAACTTCAAATATGCCCAGTAAAATTTATTTGAAAAGTGTAACAGGCAAAAACATATAAAGTGGTTGTTTATTGACTTTACTTGGGTCCACATGGCAATTCTGAAACACCCACTGTATGTCAGGCACTAAGTACCTTTAATTTATTAGCTAACTGAACCCTTTATTTATTTATTTTCATTCATTCATTCATTCATTCATTCATTCATTCATTCATTCATTCTGTAGTACTGGGGATTGAACCCAGGGGCATTCTACTTTCTAGCTACACTTCCAGCCCTATTTTTTTATTCTTTATTTCGAAACAGGGTCTCACTAAATTGTGGAGGGTCTCACTAAGTAGCTGAGGCTGGCCTCGAACCTGCAATCCTCCTGTCTCAGCCTCCCGCTAACTTAACCCTTTTAGGATGAAGAAACTGAGGCCAGAGAGATTAGTGACTAATCAGAGGACATAAAATATATTTTATTAAGCCATTCAAAATATCCAAACTTTGAACACTGTCTGAGGCTGCCCACTCCACTTTTTGTTAACTAAAAGTAAAGGAATCAGTCCTATTTCTACCACCAGGTACATTTTTTCCAATCATTCTTCTGTTCATTATCCCTAATTACCAGGCAACAGTTGTTGTTCTTAAATTGTTAGAATCACGTTATAAAATCTGCTTATGGAGTTATGTTTATATTGTCTATGTTTGAAATCCCTAAACTTTGGAAAACAAAGATGTAATACAGTGGTCAAAAGTGGTCTCTCTTGAGTGTTGATTATGGTGACCCCTGAGGCTGCTCTTTAAAACATCTGCTCTCACAAGTATTCCTTAGCTTAGATTATATTATACATTACTTAAGGTTTATTAACAAATTGGAACTTTATTCTCTGTAGATATTAAATGACTCCATTGTGATTGTTTTGTAAGACTAAAAAATTGTGATTTTTTTTTCAGGATATCATCAACTGCATAGGTGGATTAAATGTACTCTTTCCTTTACTGGAACAAATCAGCCATTTCAGTGAAGGACAGATTCCTGAAGTAATAAATGAAAGCACAATTCCTGAATTAATAACACCTGTAGAAGGAGATTGTGTGGTATTGACCTCCACAAAGGCATCAGGTATTGAGATTATATTAACACAAAATAGTCATTGAAAAATTAGAGAGTTAATTGAAAAAAAATACTACCATTAGGAAGAAATTTAACTATTTGTAACAGTAGTACTTACCATAATTTTGCTAATAAAATTCAGGAAGGCCGGGAATGGTGGCATGTGCTTGTAATTCCAGGAGGATGGTAGATTCATGGCCAGCCTCCTCTTCTCAGGCCCTCTGCAATTTAGTGAGACCCTGTTTCAATATAAAGAATAAAACATAGGTGCCAGGCGTGGTGGTGTACGCTTATAATCCCAGCATTTGGGAGGCTGAGACCGGAGGATCCTGGTACATGGCCAGCCTTAGCTACCTAATGAGGCACTCCACAACTTAGTGAGACCCTGTTTCAAAATGAAGAATAAAAAATAGGGCTGGGGGTATAGCTCAGAGGTAGAATGCCCCTGAGTTCAATCCCTAGCACCGCAAAAAAAAAAAAAAAAATAGGTCTGGGGGTGTAAGCTCAGAGGTAGAATGCCCCTGGGCTCAATTCCCAGTTCCGCAGGGGGGGGAAAAAGAAAAGAAAAAAAAAATTTCAGGAAGTTTTTAATACTGTGAGCAAAACATAAAAGATATGGTGGTTTAATGCTTGACTATCCTTAACTTATACTCTTAGTGGAAAGGACCACATCATTAAATTTGTGTTTGAAAAAATATTTGCATATGTATAAGTATACAGCATACAATTCCTGCTTTTTATGATTCCATTGTACAAGTCAATCTTAGAAACAAACTTCTGAACTAACTTTCTTCTTTGTTATAGTGTGCATTATGATATAGAAAAATGTGGTATGAAAATGATTAGAGTAATTATGATAATTAACGACATGCTCTCCTTTCCACAGAGTCAAGACTAGAGAAAAATCTAGTTGCAACATTTATCTTGATTGTGAAGCACTTTATTCAGAGACATCCCATCAACCAGGACAATCTTATTCACTCCCATGGAGTTGCAACTCTTGGTGCCTTACTTCAGAAGGTAAGTCAGTCTAACATGGTGTGTACAGCTAGTGATTGTAATTAGCAGTTGGTGTTGGGATTTTATTTTTCCTACTAAATAAATATGTTATTAAAGATCACAGTGGCCAGGCATGGTAGTGCATGCTTGTAATCCCTGTACTTGGGAGGCTAAGACAGGAGGATAGCAGGTTTGAGAAAAGCCTTAGCAAGTAGTGAAACTTTCATCAACCTAGTGAGGCCCTATTTTAAAATAAAAATAAAATAGGGCTGGGGATGTGGCTTGGAGGTAGAATGCCCCTGAGTTCAATCCCTAGTGCCACAAACACAGATACACACACACAAATCACAATGTTATAGTTTCAGTTATATTAATAGTTATAATTTATTTCACAGGCAGCTTTTAAAAACCTGAAAACATCTTAAACAACTGATACTTATTTTATAAAATGATGATCTTTGAGGTGTATGACCTTATTTGTTATCCTTTTTATTTGGGATATTTATGAAATATGTCTATTTTAGGAATATGACCGGAAAATTATGTCATAAAAATTAATGATTAAATTGTTATATTTTTCTATTCCATATTTTTTTTTACATTTAATAGCTGTTCTGAATTAATGATTCCAAATTTTAATGACAGTTATTTAAACTGAACTTTGTGGAACCCTCTTCTGTTTGATTTCAGGTGCCAGGATCCTTAATGGATGTCAATGTATTGATGGCAATTCAATTACTAATTGAACAGATATCATTAGAGAAAAATGTGCCACTCCTGCAACAAATGTATCAGTATTTACTGTTTGACTTCCGTATTTGGAACCGTGGAGACTTTCCCTTTAGAATTGGTGAGGGCAGGCTGTTAGGCAAAATTTTATAGTTTAGAAATTTATAACTACCCATGTGCCTTTATTTTAGATACATCATTTACAAGTGAACTTTCTATTTTAGGTCATATACAATATCTTTCGACTATCATAAAAGATAGCAGAAGAGTTTTCCGAAAAAAGTATGGTGTGCAGTTTCTCCTAGATACACTTAGGATTTACTATGGGTATGTAATCCTTGGTCCTTCTTAGTTTGATATATTGTTTCCTGTCTGCTACTTGACTAGAATTAATAGATTTTATCTTTACCAACAATTCTGTATCCTTTTAACTTCAGAGAAGCAGGATAGTGTGGAGGTTAAAATAATGTAGAGTAGATCCACATACATTTATGGTTTGAATATTGGTTTAATTAGTTGTATAACTATAGGCAAATTACTCAAATTCTCTGTGCTTAAGTTTCTTCATCTATGAAAAGCGTATTATTAAAACTATGACCTAAGCCAGGCATGGTGGCGCACGCTGGTAATCCCAGCATTTGGGAGGCTGAGACCGGAGGATCTGGGTTTGCGGCCAGCCTCAGCTACTTAGTGAGGTACTCTGCAACTTAGTGAGATCCTGTTTGAAAATAAGGAATAAAAAATAGGGCTGGGGGTGTAGCTCGGAGGTAGAATGCCCCTGAGTTCAATCCCCAGTACCGCAAAAAAACCCCACAAAAAACTATGACCTATTGATTTGGGAAGTAGAGTAACTAATATGTAAAGCACGTGCAACAGTGTCTGCTACATAATGTTGTGTAAATGGAAGCTGTTTTAATATTTTTAATTTTTGTCATTGGAACTTTTTAAAAGATTTTTCAAAAATAACAAAAAAAGTGAAAAGAAAAGAAAAGAGGTAAGCCGGGTGTGGTGGCGCACACTTGTAATCCCAGCATTCGGGAGACTGAGACCGGAGGATCCGGGTTTGCGGCCAGCCTCAGCTACCTAGTGAGGCCCTCTGCAACTTAGTGAGACTCGGTTTCAAAATAAAGAATAAAAAATAGGACTGGGGGTATAGCTTGGAAGTAGAATGCCCCTGAGTTCAGTCCCCAGTACCGCAAAAAAAAAAAAAAAAAAAACCAAGAGGTGTGAAATACCATGAATTGTAGTAATTATACAGAAAGATTTTTTTTTTTTTTGGTGCTGGGGGTTGAACCCAGGGGTATTCTACCTCTGAGCTACACTCTGAGCCCTTTTTTTAAAATTCTTTATTCTGAAACAGGGTCTGGCTAAGTTGTGGAAGGCCTCACTAAGTGTCTGAGGCTGGTCACGTACCTACGATCCTCCTATCTCAGCCTCCCAAATACTGGGATTACAAGCGTGTATCAGCAGGCCCAGTGTTATGAATTCTTTTATATAAAAAATACAAAAGCAGTAAAGTGAAATTTTCAATTCTTGCATTTTTGTTTTCTCTTTCAGGAGTGGTTGTAAATATGATGAGCTATCTCTAGAAGATATTCGAACAATAAGGACTTCTTTGTATGGATTAATTAAATACTTTTTGTGCAAAGGTGGAACTCATGAAGAAATACAAAGCATCATTGGTTATATAGCTGCTACCAATGAAGAAGACCAGGTATTCTGCCAGGGATAAATCTATTTTTCTAATTAACATTTTTTTTTTTTTTTGTGGTACTGGGGATTGAACTCAGGGGCATTCTACCTCCGAACTATACCCCCAGCCCTAGTTTTTATTCTTTATTTTGAAACCGAGTCTCACTAAGTTGCGGAGTGCCTCACTAGGTAGCTGAGGCTGGCCGCGAACCCAGATCCTCCGGTCTCAGCCTCCCGAATGCTGGGATTACAAGCGTGCGCCACCACGCCCGGCTTCTAATTAACATTTAAGTTTCTCTGTAATCATCTTTTAAACTTACATATTTGTATAATTATTACAAGATTAATATTAGCCAGGCGTGGTGGCGCATGCTTGTAATCCCAGTACTTGGGAGGCTGAGACAGGAGGATCCGGGCTCGAGGCCAGCCTCAGCTACTTAGTGAGGCTCTCCGCAACTTAGTGAGACCCTGTTTCAAAATAAAGAATAAAAAATAGAGCTGGAGATGTAGCTCAGAAGTAAAATGACCCTGGGTTCAATATCCAGTACCAAAAAATAAAAAATAAAAAAATGAGTCTTACACACAATATTACACAATTAAAGAAGTAAATTCTATTATCTGAAAGTTTAATGAATAGATGTCTGGGAATGCAGCTCAGTGGTAGAGTATTCGCCTAGCAAGCCTAAACAGCAACTTAGTGAAGCCCACTGATGTTAAATACACAACCACGGATTAATCATTTAATTTAATTTTTGGAAATATCTATTCAGAAAGATTATATGACATGATATAAAGAGTAACATAGCTGATACACCTAGAACTAGAACCCAACTATCTTTTCTTCTATTTAAGTGTTCTCTTCAACCCTCCCAGTACCACAAATTTGAGCAGCCTTAGTTTATGTTATCTAATTTATTTTTGCCCAATGTAATATTTATTGTGTAGTCAGTGATTACATGAATTCATAATTGGCATATAAATGAGTTAACTTAGACTATTTCCCATAGTGTTGGAATGCTTCAAAAGCTTCTCATTATTCAGAGTGATGAATAGCTAGCTATTTTTCATGAAAGCTGCATATGTGATTCATCAGTGATTTTTTGTTTCTTTTTTTTGGTCAGTTGATTCAGAGTTGTTTGTTGAAAATTTTCTTTTCTTTTCTTTTTTTTTTTTTGCGGTACTGGGAATTGAACCCAGTGGCATTCTACCTCCAAGCTATACCCTAGTCCTATTTTGTATTCTTTATTTTGAAACAGGGTCTCAGTAAATTGCAAAGGGCCTCACTAAGTAGCTGAGGCTGGCTGTGAACCTGGATCCTCCTGTCTCAGCCTCCCGAATGCTGGAATTACAAGCGTGCGCCACCACGCCCGGCGTGTTGAAAACTTTCTATATGCACAACATGATATTAGACACTGCATTCATTCAGTGACGAATTATCATTCTTACTTTTAGTCTAATGCGGACAGAAGTCAATAAGAGACGTTTACAAACAATTATGAAACAAAGTAGTATGATAATATCTAAAAGAAAGATAGAAGTTCTTTTTTTGGAGCTGGGGATTGAACCTATGGACGTTCTACCTCCAAGCTTTTTATTTTTTATTTTTAAACAGGATCTCAGTGAGTTGCTGAGGCTATCTTTGAACCTGCGATCCTCCTGTCTCAGACTCCCAAGTACTGGGATTATAGGAGTGCACCACCACGTCCAGCTGAAAGGTTTTCATAGAAAGGTTTTACATGTAGAGGAGACCAGAAAAGGCTTTATAGAAGGGAAGTCTATTCACATGGACAACACAGGATAGATATGGTTTCAACCACTGTTGAATATGGATAGTGGGAAGATAAGCAAAGTCAAAAGCATGTCAGAGGGAAAATGCGATATGAGTTCAATAGGCATCAGATAATGTAGTTAAGCAAAAAAGATGGATATGAAGGATTTAGTTAAATTACTATTTAGTTATGAAATCACTTGTTCTTGTATATGTGAATGTGATTCTTTGTTTTGTGTTAACTTTGAAAGCTCTGTGGAATCTTGGATGTACTCTTCAGTCTCCTGCGTACTAGCCCAACTAGAGGTCAGCTTTTCTTACTGCTGTTTGAACCTGGAAATGCTGACATACTTTATGCCTTGCTATTAAATCAGAAGTACTCTGACAGACTAAGAGAAATTATTTTTAAGGTACAAACATTTCCTAAGCAACTTTATATTTGGGGGCCTTTTTGGGTATGTGGGTTTGCTTGGAACATAGCTATTCTGTAATTGTAAATTCTTTTTTAAAATCTATTTCTAATTTTAAGTTTAACTTATTTTGGTCCATATATTTCATGTTAATTGCTTACATTTTTAAAAACTATATTATGGGCTGGGAATTTGGCTAAGTGGTAGAGTGCTTGTGTAGCATGTAGGAGACCCAGAGTTTGATGCCCTGCCCTGCAAAACAAACAAACAAACAAACAAACAAAACCCAGAACAACAATAACAAAAACAAGACAGAACAAAACCCCCAACTAATTATTATCTGATAAATCATCTCAGTTGAAAGTCCACTTTGTTCTACCATTCTCAGTATAAAACCTCTCATCTCCTTTTTTGGTATATGATGAGGTTGTGGCAATGCAGAACTTTTGTGTGTGTGTGTGTGTGGTACTGGGGATTGAACCCAGGGGCATTCTACCGCCGAGCTACACCCCCAGTCCTATTTTTCATATTTATTTTGAAACAGGGTCTCACTAAGTTGCAGACAGCCTCACTAAGTAGCCGAGCCTGGCCGCGAACCCGGATCCTCTGGTCTCAGCCTCCCAAGTACTGGGATTACAAGTGTGAGCCACCACACCTGGCTAATGCAGACCATTTTAACAACTAATAATAATAGCTAACCTTATGTAGCACCCACTGTATGTCAAGTATTAAGTATTTTAATATGTGAACTTACTGAATTCTTTTAACAACTTTATCTAAAATATCCAAGACTTTGAGCTTTGGCTGAAGTCACCCACTCCACCTTTTTGTTAACTAAAAGTAGAGAAATCAGCCACATTTCTACCACCAGGTGCATTTTTCCATGATTCTTCTGTTCATTATACCTAATTGCCTGGCAACAGTTGTTTGCTCTTATATTGTTAGAATCATGTTATGAAACCTACTTACAGAGTTGTGTTTAGATTCCTATTTGGAATCCCTAAACTTTAGGAAACAAAGGTGCAGTACAAGTGACCTGAAGTGGTCTCTCTTGAGTGTTGATTATGGTGACCCCAGAGGCTGCTCTTTAAAACATCTACCCTCACAGGAATTCCTTCCTAGAGATTAAATGTTATTTCTCCAAAAATGACCTTGCAGGGATTGTTCATAGATGTTTAGCCAAGATTACCCTTTCATATAAGATTATGTACATGTCTTGGAAAATGTTGATCTTGCTCCTAGAAATATGAGGCTGCTGATTTGGTCCTCCATTTTAGCATGTGGATTGAGATCTTCACAAATGTTTTTTTGTTCTTGAAAATTATTTTGATAAGTAGATTCCTAGATTGACCCAAAGGTATCTTGACACACCTTTGTTTCTCCTGTGTGCACATATATACATTTCTCCTTCATTTGCCATATTTGGACTAAAATTTCAAGCAAATTAATTACTCAAATACAGATGCATTTCAGTCTAATTCTTAAATCCAGTTCTAAGGATAGTAGAATAACACAGTGTTCTTCCCTATTAGTGCTCAGATGTTTTATACTTGAGGAATAAAATGATGCTGCAAAACCCAATGTACAGCAGTATTTTATTCAGTATTAATCTAAATGACCATTCTTAGTTCTCTGTTATTTATCTGTATATTACTTGTTGTGACCAGGTTATGGAGCAAATGTTGAAATGCACAAATGTTTATGAACGGAGTAAACAACGTATTCGACTTAGAGAAGTTGGCTACTCAGGATTGGGACTCCTTCTTAATGAAGCACTCCTTAATATTTCTCTCATTAAAAACCTTATCAATCAAATCATAAATACAGGTATGACTAATGTAAACAATACTGATACATTTAAGATATGTTTTTTTCCTCAAAGATTTTTTTAACCTTCTTTCTCTTTTTAAATTACCTGTTACTTGATTCAGCAGAGCCTTTCTTAGGCTCTTTGTTTCTCTGTGCTTTGTTGTTTTGGTCTTCCCAGGGAATAGCACATTGCCATACTTAGTAAATGTTTATTGGCTGAGTGATTAAGTTAATAACTGAGTATTCAAAGAAAAAGAGAGTACATGAGAAAATATATAGAAAAGATTATTTTTCTTAAAAGCTTAAATTCGAGCCGGGCGTGGTGGCGCACGCTTGTAATCCCAGCATTCAGGAGGCTGAGACCGGAGGATCCGGGTTCGCAGCCAGCCTCAGCTACCTAGTGAGGCACTCCGCAACTTAGTGAGACTCGGTTTCAAAATAAAAGAATAAAAAATAGGGCTGGGGGTGTAGCTCGGAGGTAGAAGGCCCCTGAGTTCAATCCCCAGCACCCCCCCCCCCAAAAAAAAAAAAAAAAAAGCTTAAATTCTTAAATCTTAAGATTAAGATTTAGCCAGGCATGGTGGCCCATGCTTGTAATCCCAATACTTGGGAGGCTGAAACTGTAGGATCAAGGTTTGAGGCCAGCCTCACCTACTTAGTGAGGCCCTCTGCAACTTAGTGAGACCCTGTTTCAAAATAAAGAATAAAAAATAAGCCAGGCATGGTGGTGCACGCTTGCAATCTCAGCATTTGGGAGGATCAGACAGGAAGTTCTGGGTTCATGGCCAGCCTCAGCTACCTAGTGAGGTATTCCACAACTTAGTAAGACCCTGTTGCAAAATAAAGAATAAAAAATAGGGCTGGGGATGTAGCTTGGAGATAGAATTCCCCTAGGTTCAATCCCCAGTACCGCAAAAAAAAAAAATAAATAAATAAATAAATAGGTCTGGAGGTGTAGGAGTGTAGCTTGGAGGTAGAATGCCCTGGGTTCAACCTCCAGTATGGGGGTGGGGAGAGGGGTGGGGAGATTTAGAGCTCGACATAGCAGCACATGCTTGTAATCCTGGTACTTGGGAGACTGAGATAGGAGGATTGCAGGCTCAACGTCAGCCTCAGGAACTTTGTGAGGCCCTCTGTAACTTAGTGAGGCCCTGTTTCAAAATAAAAAGTATAAATAGGGCTGAGGGTATAGCTCAGAGGTAGAATGCCCCAGGGATCAATCCCCAGTACTTACGTAAATAAATAGCATCCTGCCGGGCGTGGTGGCGCATGCTTGTAATCCCAGCATTTGGGAGGCTGAGACTGGAGGATCCGGGTTTGCGGCCAACCTCAGCTACCTAGTGAGGCACTCCGCAACTTAGTGAGACCCTGTTTCAAAATAAAGAATAAAAAATAGGGCTGGGGATGTAGCTCGGAGGTAGAATGCCTCGGAGTTCAATCCCCAGTACCGCAAAAAAAAATAAAAATAAAAATAAATAAATAAATAAATAAATAGCATCCTAAGAAGTTCTTAGGAAATTCTGTAATTTCAGAAATAAGAAAGTTTAGTTGGATATGGTGACACACACCAGTAATTACAGTACTTGGGAGACTGAGACAAGAGGATTGCAGATTCCTGGCCAGCCTCAGCTACTTAGTAAGATCCCTTAGAGAGACCCTGTTTCAAAATAAAGAATAAAAATAGGAGCTGGGCGTGGTGGCGCACGTTTGTAATCCCAGCATTCGGGAGGCTGAGACTGGAGGATCCCGGTTCGAGGCCAGTCTCAGCTACCTAGTGAGGCACTCCACAACTTAGTGAGACCCGGTTTCAAAAAATAAATAATAAAAAATAGGACTGGGGGTGTAGTTCGGAGGTAGAATGCCCCTGAGTTCAATCCCCAGTACCGGAAAAAAAAAAAAAAAAAAAAAAAAAGCTCTTGCCCTCCTGCTCCTCGACTCAGAAGATCTCCCCTTACCTGTTTTCCCTGAGTTCCTTATTTTCCTGAATGAATACCTGCTTTTTGTTCCTGAAAAAAAAAAAAAAAAATAGGGCTGTGGGTGTAGCTCAGAGATAGAATGCCCCTGGGTTCAGTCCCCAGTACCCCCCACACACACACAAAATTAAGATTAAATCTAATAATTTAAACTCTTAAAAATTTTTAGATTTTTTTTGTTTGATTTTTGTAATATACATATATATATATACTATTTACTACAAACTAGAATTTATACTATGTGCTGGAGAGATTGGGGTATGAGATAAGGTTTTTTTGTCTTTAATGGTTTACAATCTCATTGATAAAATAGATATTTTAAAAGATAAATAAAAGCCGGGTGTGGTGGCGCACGCTTGTAATCCCAGCATTTGGGAGGCTGAGACGGGAGGATCTGGGTTGGAGACCAGCCTCAGCTACCTAGTGAGGCCCTCCACAACTTAGTGAGACCCGGTTTCAAAATAAAGAATAACAAATAGGGCTGGGGGTATAGCTCGGAGGTAGAATTCCCCTGAGTTCAATCCCCAGTACCGCAAAAAAAAAAAAAAAAAAAAGATAAATAAACTGGGCCTAGTGGCCCACACCTGTAATCCTAGTACTTAGGAGCCTGAGACAGTAAGATTGCAGGTTCTAAGACAGCCTCAGCAACATAGTGAGACTCTCAGCAACTAGTAAGTTCCTGTTTCCAAACAAAAAATGAAAAGCACTGGGTGTAGCTCAGAGGTAGAATGACCCTGGATTTAATCCTCAATACCACCTACATACACACACACACACACACACACACACACACACACACACACACACAGATAATAGCCATCTAGTATGGACAGTATGTTCAAGCAATCAAAAAAAATATGAGTTTATTTAGATGTGACTCAGAAGGGGGTCAAAACAGTTTTGTTTTTTCTTTGGTCAAATTTGAACAAATTAGCTGGATGTGGTACATGCCTGTAATCCTAGTACTTGGGAGGTTGAGACAGGAGTACTGCAGACTTGAGGCCAGCGTTAGCAAACTTAGCAAGACCTCAGAAACTTAATGAGATTCGTTTTCAAAATAAAAAATAAAATAGGCCCGGGGTATGGTAGAATGTCTCTGGGTTCTATCTCCTACCCCTCTACACACACTTTTTTTTTTTTTTTTTCCAGTACTGGGGAGTGAACCCAGGGGCATTCTACCTCCGAGCTACACTCCAGCCCTATTTTTTATTCTTTATTTTGAAACAGGCTCTCACTAAGTTGTGGAGGGCCTCACTAAGTAGCTGAGGCTGGCCCCAAACCTACAATCCTCCTGTCTCAGCCTCCCAAGTACTGGGATTACAAGTGTGCACCACCATGCCTGGCTCACACACAAAATTTGAACAAACTTATAATTCTTATTTGAAAATGAAATAATTAGCTGGGCATGATAGTCCATGCCTTTAATACCAGTACTTGGGAGGCTGAGACAGGAATACCACAGATTCAAGGCTAGTCTTAGCAGCTCAGTGAGACCCTCAGCAACTTAACAAGACCCTGTTTCAAAATAGAAAATGAAATAGGGCTGGAGGTGAGCTTTGGTGGTAGTAGGCCCTGAGTTCAATCCCCAGTAACTAACACACACACACACTCACACTGTATCAGAGATAGAAAGTCCCTGGGTTCAATCTCCAGTTCAAAAGGGAAGGAAGGTTGTCAGCATTTATACAAATAGTACCCACAGTTCTTTCTTTGGCTATCCATGAAATTTAATTTTAACTTTTTGCTTTTTCTATCATAGATCCTGTTATTAATTTCAAAGATCTGTTATCTGTGGTGTATATATCTCATAGAACATATGTAAATGTCAGAGTCATCCTCTGCAGAAAGGTTAGTAAACTTTCAAGATATAGTTCAACAATAGCATTATTATCACACAGTGAATAAAACTTTGCATTGTATATTTTGCAGCAGACAAAAATTTAATTCAACTTACTTGATAAGTGACATTAATTTTATAAGTAAGCAATTCTCTTTTCAAAGTGTATTAACCATATGATCACAGAAATCAGCATGTGATTTGTTCTCTTTAGCTCTACATGTTTTCCTAGAAATATGTCCTTCCCAGAGTCAAACATTTATTACCAGAGAATACCTTCTTTAACAAGAACTTTCAATGATTATGACTATTTCTAATTGATATGCCATATTTTAACTTCTGAATCTTTTCAATTTTGTGGAAATAATTTTAGTTTTAAAGTTTTCCAACATTGATTTGTTTTGGCACACATTTAATCTCTAAATTAAGAGATAGTTATCCTATGTGTTTCCTTTCTAATAACCTTTCCTCTTCTCCACTAGCAACTCCTAACTCATCTACTTTTTAATTTGCTTCCTTGCTTTTCTATTTATCTCCTAATTGTGTCAAAGTATTTTTCTGTCAGTTTAAAAAATATATAGAAGCCAGACACGGTGGTGCATGCTTGTAATTCCAGTACTTGAGAGGCTGAGACAAGAGTATTACAGGTTCGCAGCCAGCTTCAGCTACTTAGTGAGGCCCTCTGCAACTTAATGAGACCCTGTTTCAAAATAAAAAATAAGCCAGGCATGGTGGCGCACGCTTGTAATTCCAGCATTTGGGAGGCTGAGACCGGAGGATCTGGGTTCGCGGCCAGCCTCAGCTACCTAGTGAGGCACTCCGCAACTTAGTGAGACTCGGTTTCAAAATAAAGAATAAAAAATAGGGCTGGGGGTGTGGTTTGGAGGTAGAATGCCCCTGAGTTCAATCCCCAGTACCGCGAAAAAAGAAAATAAAAATAAAAAAGTGGAAAATAAAAGCCGGGCATGGTGGCACACGCTTGTAATCCCAGCATTCGGGAGGCTGAGACCAGAGGATCCGGATTCGCAGCCAGCCTCAGCTACCTAGTGAAGCACTCCACAACTTAGTGAGACCCGGTTTCAAAATAAAGAATAAAAAATAGGGCTGGGGATGTAGCTTGGAGGTAGAACGTCCCTGAGTTCAATCCCTAGTACCACAAAATAAATAAATAAATAAATAAATAAATAAATAAATAAATAATAAATTTATTTATTTATTTATTTATTTATTTATTTATTTAATTAAATAAATAAAAAATACGGCTGGGGATGTAGCTTGGAGGTAGAATGCCCCTGGGTTCAATCCCCAGTACTGTGAACGAAAACAAAACAAAACAAAAAATTTGGTTGGGTAGTAGAGATCATATACATTGCCACATCAGTGTCTAATCTTTAATTCCAGATTCTAATTTCAGCTAAACAACATCATCCATCTTACTGGAATTGTTTGGAATTAATGTTTTATTTTTGTAATAAAGACTTACTGAAAAAAATGTTTTTGCAGAAGTAGTTGCTAAATTTACTTGAAAAAAAAAAAGGGAGACAGGAAAACATTGTTCTGGGTATACCTAGTTTCTATCAAAGTGTGTCCTATTCACTCCCCTAACCCTAGTGCCTAAAACCATGCCTGGCAAGTAGTAGTTGTTCAATAATATCTGCTGAACAAATATAGTAGAAAGTGTTCATTGGAGAGAATATCACTATTACATTTTTTTTGGGGGGGGGATTGAACTCAGAGGCATTCTGCCTCCGAGCTATACCCCCAGCCCTATTTTTGATTCTTTATTTTGAAACCGAGTCTCAGTAAGTTGCGGAGTGCCTCATTAGGTAGCTGAGGCTGGCCACGAAGCCGGATCCTCCGGTCTCAGCCTCCCGAATGCTGGAATTACAAGCGCGCCACCAAGCCCGGCATATTACATTTTATGTATGCCATCATCCTATTGATAGTTCGTGTCTGAACAAAATCAAATTAATAACATTTGTATCTTGGCATGTGGAGAATCAATTTAACTTTCCTTTTTTATCTTTCATCAACTCATATGCATGAATACATACGCAGATTAGTTGGAACCACAATGCCAGCCTTTCAAATAGTTTATAATCTAATTAAGAACATAATCTTTTGAAAGTATTTCCTCCAACATTTTCTTTTTATGGTATTAAGGATTGAAACCAGGGGCATTCTACCTTTGAGCTACACCCCCAGCCTATTTTATTCTTTATTTTGAAACAGAGTCTCATTAAATTGCAGAGGGCCTCACTAAGTTGCAGAGGCTGCCTGCGAACCTGTGATCATCCTGTCTCAGCTTCCCAAGTACTGGGATTACAAGCGTGTGCCACCACTCCTGGCTCTCCAACATTTTCTCATTAAATTACTTTGTTGTACCTGGCATGGTGGTGCACACTTGTATTCCTAGTAGTTGAAGGGCTGAGACAGGATGATCACAGGTTGATGGCCAGCCTCTGTAACTTAGTGAGGTCCTCCGCAACTTAGTGAGACCCTGTTTGAAAATAAAAAATAAAATAGGACTGGGGTTACAGCTCAGAGGTAGAATGTCCCTCGATTCAATCCCCAGTACCACTACAAAAAAAAAAAATTACTTTGTCATTAAAATAACTGAAAAGAGACTTTTTTTGACATAAAGTACTATATACTTTTTGATGAATTTTGTATTCTTAATCTCTGCAGATTTTACAGATTTTGCAGTCCCAGCCAGATGCAGCACACCAGATATCACAACAAGTGGGTTGGCAAGACACCTTAGTTAGATTATTTTTAAAAGTAAATCTTGAAAATGGAAATTCTGTTCATAAGCACAGTAAGACTATTTTAGTAAATAAAAATAAAAATACATCAACTGATGATATTAAGAAGAACTTCGATGAAAAGACAGATGAAGAAAAAACCAACTCTTTTGCCTCAGCTAATGTGTCTTCAGATCAGTGGAGTTTGGAAGATAAACACTCTCTAGACTCAAACACACCCCTATTTCAAGAAGATAGCTCTGTGGGAGAGTTATCTTTCAAGTCAGAGAATCAAGAAGAATTCTGGCCTACTAACCCTTCACATTTGAGTTTAGATCTCACTGGAATTGACTCATGTGAACTGAGTGATAGTGGAAGTCAAATGCCAGAGAGCCTACCTAGCACACCATCCCCAATAGAGTCTACTAAATCATTTTCTGTGCAGTCTGACAAAGAGAACAGTGTTACAAATGATAAGGGCTTTAATGATGACTTCTCTTTACTTGAAAGCCAAGAGGTAAAATTTTTATGTTTCCAAATGATGTTTTTGTTTTCATTTGTCTTTTATGTACTTATAATTCTTAGCAATGTATGAGCAGTTATTAATAATTTCATATTATGTTCATGTTCTGAGTCTCATGGGTTAAAGTTTAGAAGCCTAGAAAGCACTAGATTGTGTGTATGCCTATTGTGTTCTGGGGACTCGACCTAGGGCCTCCTGCATGCCCTGGATTCTACACTAAGTTACATCTCCAGCCCTTTAAATGTCTTGAGAACAAAGCTAATGTTTTATGCATCTTATCTCTCCAGTGCGTACTAAAGTTCCAGGTTCATCAAGGCCATTTACTTACTTACTTATTATTTATTTATTTATTTATTTATTTATTTATTTATTTATTTATTTATTTGCAGTCCTGGGGCTTGAACCCAAGGGCGTTCTACCTCTGAGCTATATCCTGAGTCCCCTCCCCCCTTTTTTTCGTAGTACTGAGGATGGAACCTAGGGATAGTCTACCACTGGCCTACATCCCCAGCCCTATTTTATTTTTTATTTTCAAACAGGGTCTTGCCAAGTTGTTGAAAGCTTCACTAAGTTGCTGAGGCTGGCCGCAAACCTGTGATCCTCCTGTTTTAGTCTCCCAAGTACTGGTATTACAGTCATGTGCCTCTAAGCCTGTCTCATCAAGGCACTTAAAAAATATGTTACATGATTATTCAGTATATGAGATGGTTCTTATGATGTGATTTACTTTCTCCAATAATTTAATATTTATCTTTTTTGTAGAGATGTGAGGAGGAACTTCTTCAATTACTGACAAATATTTTAAACTATGTAATGTGTAAGGGACTGGAAAAGTCTGATGATGAAACTTGGACTGAACGGGGACAAGTGTTTTCAGCACTGTCTAAACCAGGAATATCCAGTGAGCTACTTCGACCAGCAGATGAAATAAAACTAATGTAAGCATTCAGTTAGTGAGTTTTTGACCCTCCTTTTGGAGTGGCAGAAGACTAAAATGACATAATTTATTGACATTTATTCAGTATTCAGTGGACATTGAAGACCAAAAAGGAGAAACTACTCAATTTCTTTTCCTAGCTTTTGCCATTCTAACAGAAT
>PVLC010033596.1:0-17394 GCA_004027655.1 Graphiurus murinus | reverse complement strand
TCTCCTTCATTGAAATCAGGGGCATTCTACCTCTGCGCTACACTCCCAGCTCTATTTTATTTTTTGTTTTGAAACAGAATTTAAGGGTCTCACTAAGTTGCTGAGGCTGGCATGGAACCTGTGATCCTCCTGTCTCCATCTCCCAAGCCCTGGATTTACAGGTGTGCACAACTATACCCAGCTCACACTCTTTCTTCTTATGTAAAATCTTGAGAATTTCCTTTACCAACATGAAATTTGCTACCATTTCTCAGAACATATACTTGATTAAACCAAGAAGGATAACAGTTCATTTTTTCCTAGTGTTTGGTATCAGAATTGTATAACTCTATGGGGAGTAGATGGGTGGACCCTCCCTATTATACACTTAACTTGAATGAACAAAACTGCAATATAGACCTTTTCTCTTAAGACACCATCCCCTAGCGCCCATCAGAGAGTGCAAAGACTGAAGTAGTAAGTTCTGTATTTGGTACAGACTCTTCCAGAGACATGACCAATAACTGGGGAGAAAGATTTAACACCTTGAACTTCATTACATGAAAACCTTTCACAAGATTAACGGAATGCTCATCAGAATAATTACTTTTAACAACCTTTCTTCTTGGTTTTCCTTCATGCCATGTATAAATTGCTTTTCCTAAACTGCATATTTGGGATTGGCCCCATTATGAAAGTCAAGCTCTATCCTAAGCATTTCACATCAAAATACAACCAGAGGCCCCTCATTTCCACTTTGCTTTGGCTAAATATCTGTTAAATAAGCATAGCATGAAGCTTCCTTTGGAAAAAAAAATCTGCTGTCCTCATTGTTCCAGAGTTCCAGAAATATGATCGTCTCATGGGGAAAGTGTTTTGCCAAAACCCCAGCTTTAGATGGCCAGAAGACTGGGGAGAGATAGGCAGAGGCTTGTCTCACTTCAAGGAAAGAGCATCATATATTTTCTGTCCACACTGGTACACAGTCACAGCTTCAACCAGAAAGTAACCTTCTCTTACCTATGGGAACAGAGTGTCTGTTTATGTTTTCTTGTTAAACCTGAAGATATGTGATATGCTGCTAGATTAAAACTCTGGGGGAAAATAGGACCATTTTATTTTCGTTTCATAGAATAGGCTAATAGCCTTTGTTCATTTTGTAGTGCTGTGTCTGATGGTCCCTGTACTGAAGTAATAAACAAAGTTTGGGTTCTCCTTTCCTATAGTAAATTGTGGGGGCTCATGCAATCTGTAGTAATAGTCCACTGTTCCAAACGCAGAGAATGATTTTGATCTCAAGGATTTCTCTCAATTGCAGAAGCTAATTTCTTTTTTGTTGTTAAAAAGATATATTTCCAAGTGCACTGGAAACATTTTCTCTTTTGTGCTTCATTAACTTTCAAATAGTTCTCATATTGCCCTTGGTCTTCTATAGATCCTCTTTTATAATCCCACCAAAACTTTAGAAGTGTAAATGGAATGAATGGATAAATGAATGAATCCTCAGTACAAAAAGTAGATGCAGGCCTCATGTATATTGTCCAGGCCAAAAAAAAAAAAAAAAAAAGCATTAAAATTATTCATTTGAAGAGAGTAAGAGCAAATAATTCTCAAATTCCAATTCCAATTTCTTCTAGCACTTGCATATATTTTACTTACTAGTTTTCTTATTCTCTGCAGTGTCTGGGTGTAGGACATACTGGCTGCTAGCACAAAATATGTTTGTTTATTTTTTAATTTCAAAGCTGGCATTTAGAATGAATGTATGTGTATGTGGTCAAAATACATACACTTTTAATCTTACCAGAAATGAACCCCAATTTTCATAATTTCACTTATAAACCTTGTGCATCTACATTTGTCCTTAGTCATCTGCATTTATCAGAGTAAAGGTCCCTCAGGAAGGCATACCTTTTTTCATGATTGCCCTCCTTTCTTGTGCCTCTAAGATCTTCTTTTTAATAAGTTCTTTTCTCCAAACATGACACATTCACAATTTCCTCGTGTATTTCCAGAGCAGCATGGTAAATGGTCAGTATGTTTGCTTTAAGCATCTACATCTTAAAATTAGGTATTTACCAACCAAGGGATTTCTCATAAAAACATATGAGATATTCTAAGATGCAAAGATCCCTCTAAAGGGATGTCCATACCAGTGTTACTTGGAATAGGAAAAATTTAGAAACAATAGGGGTGTGATTTGGGAGGGCTCAATGATGGCACCTTTCTTCGCCTCTCCTGAGTTCTAAACCTGATGAGTTATATAATAAAACGGAAAAGACAAAAATTCCATGAGCCTTCACCACTAGATAATGGAGAATGTGGCTTAGATGTACATCTTCTCAATGCTGAATCTCTAAATTAGACTGACTTGCCTCCCCCTGAGCAGGCAGGATGGGGCACTGGAAAGCCACTCGCATGGGGGCCACTGATGTAAAGTTTAGGCTCCTTCTGGGCAGCCAAAGGACAAAGGAGATGGGAGCTGAGAAGTAAGAGAAGCATGGGACATGGGGGTGTGAAGGTAAATACCAGAGGAGGAATTTTGATATGCAACACTCCACACAAATGCTAGAGACAGCAAACACCAACAAACTCAAGAGAGTTTTACGGAATAATGACGTATCCACACTGACATGTACTGTAGTCCATATAACTGTATTTTTAAAGAATATTTAATAACATGATAAATTGGGCCAGGTATCATTTGAAATGAGGTAGAATTTCTGTGTATGAGTTTACACCATCATCATCATATGAAACTCTGTATCACATTAATCCAACTCCAAAAAATATAGACACTCATAGAAAAGAAAAAATGGCAGAAACTTCCAAAATATCAACAGTAGTTATCCACAGGTTGTATACTTACAAATTTAAACACATCCATTTATTCTGCCTTTGAAAAAAATATCTGTAATGAACATGCATAACTTATTAGGAAGTGAATCACTGTCTTACCCGGGCAAAGGTGATGGAAAGGTGACATACCTTTGGGACATCAGGAGCAATTGGGACCAATCCTAAAGTGATTGGTCTCAAGTGTAAAATTCCTTGTACATCTCAACTTTGTCTTAGGTATTTATGAGAACTTTGCATCCTACACCTCTGCTAAAAAACTAAAATGATGCTTTAGCTTTTTATCTAGAAATATAAATGAAACACTTCCAATCTTTTGGTCAAGCGCTGTGCCATTGAGTTTATCAGGATTGGAGAACTGTGCTGGATTGAAAGGTACCACCCGTTGGACTCCGCAGCCCATTCCAGCTGTTCTCTGCTCCCTCCGAGTTCACGGTAGATCTTGAGAATTCAGACTCATGTACAAATCTGCGAACAGGTGACAGTAGTTGCCCCACTGGTTGGTGAGCTCTCCAAGGAGAGAGGACTGTTAGCCAAGATGAAACACAGCAGGTGCTGAGGCTGCAGATGGTGGAAATAACCAACTCCATCCCCTTGCTGAGAGGTGAAGAGACCATGCCCTGTCTGGATTTTCACATATGGACAGAAGCAGTGGCCCACTGCTATGTCAGTCTCTCTTCTTCTTCCTGGTAATACTCATCAAAGACCATTTTCAGGGAAGAAGATGTCTTCTGCCACCTAATGTTATCCATGTCAATAAAATAGATGCCCTAAATGACTCATTTTTCCACAGTTAATTCTTTGTCTCTAGCTCTCAAGCTTCATCTTTTATTGTGATTTTTGTCCTCTGCAGTCAAAGGCAGTCTGTTTTCTTGCTGTTGTCGGTGGAGAGAGTCCAGGCACACTCACGGTGTTGTGTGATTGTGTATTTTGCAGTGAGCATCTCTTTCAGCTTGGCTCACTCCTTTTGACATACGCCAGTGTAGTCAGATCTCTAGAATGTAGCTTCACCAACTTTAGTCCTGTTTTATAGCTTTTTCCTTCCAGATGAATCTGAAATGGACTTTGAAGGAAAATAAGCAAGTTTTATTTGCTTGTTTGTGTTTTTTACAGGGCTGTTTCTAGCCAAGATTTCTCTCTTGTTTACTCATGTTTTCTTTCAAAATATACATGCTTGACTTTTCAATGTCACTCTAAAAGTGATGATTTCAGGAAGTTCTTGTTGGAATTTTCTGCCAATAAAGATAACCAAAGTTTAGGCTATTTGTCAAAAGCATAATCCAGTTAGTAAAAGCCATATTTTAAGTAAGCCTCTGCAAAAGATGTTATGTGAGATTTACTTTGTTGTCCCAGATTTGGCACAACAAGAGCTTACACTTCACACTAAACTATTATAGGTATTAATTTTTATTTTTAATTTTTTTGTGGTGCTAGAGATTGATTCCAGGGGCATTCTGCCTTTGAGCTACACCTCCAGTCCTATTCATTTATTTATTTTTTTTTAAATTTGGAAACAGGGTCTCCCTAAGCTGCTGAGGGCTAAGTTACTGAGGCTAGATTTAAACCTATGATCCTCCTCTCAGCCTTCCAAGTACTGGGATGACAGGTGTGCACCACCACATCTCGCTCATATTACACACATTAATGAGAGCCACCAATAACCGAGAAGGGTGCATTCCTTAAGGGTTGATGGATACTGTGCAGACCTGGCCCTGCAGAATCAGTGATGCTCTCCTTCCCCTAGTCCAGCACCTCACTCCACTTTATACAAGCAGAGAACTGAGGAGCAAGAGAGAAACACAGACAGAGCAGAACAAGTGTGGGGCTCTTGGGTCTTTGGGGGAAAGACAAATCTCTCCTGGCCCTCCTGTAGTATGCCCCCCTCCCACCAGTTGGCAAAGGGGAGACTCGCATTCAACACACTCATCGTAAATCTACTTGGGCTTCAGGCTTGATTTACCCTTGTGCCTATTTACTGGAGAAGCAATGTAGAGGCACAGCCAATGTCTCAGTTTGGATTTTGCCAGAGGCATAACTCGAGAAGAGGGTCTGTGTGTAAGAAGCAGCTGACTGGGAAGGTGATGTGAATAATACTGATAGGAGAGTGGGGAAGTGAGACGGGGCGAGGGAGGGAGCTAGTGACGACATGAAATGGTAGTTGGTGCTTAATTCCACTGGGGACATGGGAGCTGGTGCAGAATTCAAGCCCTTCTAGAGGTTTCACAAAGGAAGGGCGAGGGGTCGCAGGGGCTTACAGACCACCTCCCGTCAGTCAGTATCCAGCAGTATCCAGGCTTGCTCCCTGGAGGACGTTAATTCTCTCTCATCCCTCATCGCCCTGCAAGTGGGCAGGGTGGTCTCCAGGCACCCAAGAGAGCCCTAGAGCGAAGGGGCACTGGCATGAGGAGCCTGGGGTCTGGGTGGGCGCATCAATGGAGTTTGCTCTTGCAGACTTGGAGGAACTCTACTCTGTGAACATTGGGCAAAACAAGGATGTGTGACTTTCCCTTGGGTCACACAAGCTTGGCTTGTGTCACTTTACTGCCCATTAAGCAAGACTCTTCCCCCCCCACACACACACCTATACACACTGAGAAGGCACTGGTGTGTGTGTGTGTGTGTGTGCGCGCACTGCTAGATAAGGGAGAGTTCTCCAAAGAACTCAGCCTTTAACAGTCTGCAAACACAGAAAGCACCCATAGCTTTTTCTGTATTTCCCTTTACTTTTTCTGTTCCAGAATTTCTTATTTCTTTTATAATTTCAAGGACAAGACCCAACACCAGAATTTAGTAGGCAAAGATGGCTAAAGTCCCATCAGTATAGCACTTCTCGGGAATTTTACAGTGTTATCCGTATTCACCTGATTGATATTGTCCCAAAATGTGGGGAAACACCTTATTAGATAAGGAAATTATAGGAGTGCATGCTATATAGTACAAAACTCTTTTATGGCACTTTTCTTCTCTCAGCTTGTCAAAGACAGAGGTCACATCTTATTTGACTCTATCTCCTCTAGGACTTAGAAAACAATATTCATTATAATCTTAGAGTTCCTGAAAAGATTCATCTTTAGTGCCTCTAATTTTAGTTTATGAAGGACAGTATTGTGTCAGGCATGGTGGCACATGCCTGTAATAACAGTACTTGGGAGGCTGAGACAGGAGGATAACAGGTTCAAAGCCAGCCTCAGCAACTTAGTGAGGCCCTCAGCAACTTAATGAGATCCTGTTTCAAAATGAAATAGGGCTGGGGCTGTAGCTCTAGCTTGGAGGTAGAATGCTCCTGAGTTCAACTCCTAGCAAAACACACACACTCACACACACACACACACCCCAAAATTGTGTTTCTATGATTTCTGTTACGATAACTAAAGCAATGAAGTCATGGCTCCTCAACAAAATAACCAGAGGATGCTTGATTTTTTTCATAACAGAATTTTAACAAGTTCATCCTACAGATCACTTTCTCATGGGAGCAACATAAAGTGTCGAGGAGAACCTCAGACAGGTATGAATCTCTACATTTTTCCCCTAAAATCTGGTCAAGGAAGCACACTTTCTGGCCCCTTTTGATGGAATCTGTTTAGTGGATTCAGAGGGAATCTACAGGCTCTAAGCTTTTGAACTCATGTCTCCTCTCCCTATCACCGGCAGCACTGCCTTTGACCACTCTTAAAATCCTCATAACAGCACTGGTTCAAGTAGCTGTTTTTCCACACCTCTGCCCAAGGTATTACCAAATCCTTCTTGGACCAGGGGGCATCATATAGTTATTGGCTACAAGTTTTCCTACTCCTCTGCCTATTTCATCAGGCATAAGTATTCTTCTTGGTTTTCATTCACAGCTCTGAATGAAGTGTTAGCTGCATTATAATTGGCTTACCTACTCAATGAACATGTTCTACCAACATATGAGTAGTTCCTTTGATGAATCGTGAACAGTAGTGATATGATTACTATTTGACAGGCACCACTCTTAAGTACTTTTACTGTATGAATTCATTAATTATTTGCAGAGCAGAAAACCACTTCAGTTAGGTTATTATTAGTATCTCCAAAGAACAGATGACATTGAGAACACAAGTAAATTCAGTCTGGACCAAAGTCTAAATAATAATAATAATAATAATAATAATAATAATGCATTAATAATAATAAATTATTATTAATAATAAATAATAATGGTGACATTAAATTATTATTATTATTATTATTATTATTGTTATTATTATTATTATTGGTACTGGGAATTGAATCCAAGGGCACCCTCAGCCCTTTTTATTTGGAAACAGGGTCTCGCTAATTTGCTGAGGCTGACCTCAAACCTGCAATCCTTCTGTCTTAGCCTCCCAAGTACTGGAATTACAGGCATGCACCATCACATCTGACTCAAAGTCTGAATTCTTAACCACCATGCCAGACTGCCTGTACACCATGTTGTCAGAAGACCCAGCAGATGCAAGGTGAACAGGTTCACGCTCACCCCTGAAGTTCATTGCAAAGTCTTGAGGCAGAGAGAGCAACTCTTGAGAAGGACTTAGATGTGTGAATGGCAGAAGGCAGAGTGGAGCAGATGTAGGGCTGGGAGGAGTGAATGCTTGAAAACTGACATTTGAGTGGATTGCTCTCTGTGGCGCCTGGTCCCAGGTGACTCCCCTTCTCTCACACCTAAATCTATGGTGCCTGATGATCCCAGGTCATCGCCCTTATCTTGCACCAATTCCACATGTTTCCATTCCAGAGAATTGCTCATCAGATGCCATTTCATATGATATAGCTGCATCCGCCAGCATCCCCCACCTCGTGAACCTTAACATTTGTTTCTACCGTCATTGCAGAGACCAAGCCGCTGAGTCAGTAGGAGAGCTTATCTCCGCATTGCAGAATATCCATCTTCCTCATTTTTCCAGCTTTCTCAATTCTTAGGTTTACCTAATCCAAGTTCAGTACCAGCTCATTGCCTTTATTAAAGTAAAAATATGACTCAAGCAAAAAATTAGTATTTTTAGTTGTAGGTGTCAATTTAAATGAATAAACTTAATATGCCAAATTTCAGCACAAAATATGGTCTTCCAACTAAATTCAATTTATCCTAATCTAGGGTAGTCAGTGTTCCTGTATATCATATTCTTTTATTTTTTCATATGCCATTCCATTTCACAAACAAACTAAAATCTCTTTTGACTCTTCAGGTGTTAAAAAGATCTCTTAGCTGGGTGTGGTGGCGCACACTTGTAATCCCAGCATTTAGGAGGCTGAGACCGGAGGATCTCGGTTCGCGGCCAGCCTCAGCAACTTTGTGAGACCCTGTTTCAAAATAAAGAATAAAAAATAGGGCTGGGGGTATAGCTAGGAGGTAGAATGGCACTGGGTTCAATCCCCAGTACCGCAAAAAAAAAAAGATCTCTTGCTGTGCTGTAGCAATCAGCTCTATGACCATCAATGCCTAGAAAAATCTTTATTAAAGTACTATAGATAGTGAACTATATTTACTTATATATCTAATGCATATTTAAAGAACACATACTGTTCTAAAAGTAAGGATATAACTATTTATACAAATCGTTTAATCCACCAGAGACTATATTATACGCAAAGTAATTTGAAAGATCAACACCTTTGAATGATGATAAATGTAAGCATCACTACAGTCAGGTTTTTTTTGTTGTTGTTTGTTTTGTTTTTGCAGTACTAGTGATTGAACCCAGGGGCATTCTATCTCCAAGCTACACCCCCAGTCATATTTTTTATTCTTTATTTTGAAACAGGGTCTCACTAAGTTGTGGAGGGCCTCACTAAGTAGCTGAGGCTGGTGGCAAACCTGCGATCCTCCCATCTCAGCCCCCCAGGTACTGGTTGCAAGCGTGCACCACCATGCCCAGCTCTACAGTCACTTTTTGATCATTTAAATATGTATATAGTTTGAGTATCCCTTATCCAAAATGCTTGGCACCAGAAGTGTTTGTGATTTCACTTTTTCTTTCTTCAGATTTTGGAATATTTGCATATACATAAGGAGATATCTTGGAGATGGGACTGAATTCTAAACTTATGCACCATATACACATAACCTAGAGGTGATTTTATGCAATATATCTGATAATTTTGTGTATGAAACAAAGTTATATTTTATGGAATTTTCCACTCATGGCATCAGGTTCATGTTCAAAAATTTCAGACTTCACAGCATTTTGTGTTTGGGATTCTTGGATTAGGGAAGCTCAACTCATAATAAATCTTACAATCCATGCATAAACCTCAACCCTAAATCATTTGAGGTTTAATTTCAGGTTTTTAAAGATGTAAATGTAAAATCCTCTATTCCTTAATGGCTGGTGTGATTATTCATACAAACAAACACAAAAAATAAAAAGTAGAGAAAGATACAACTTTCAAATATAATTTATTTGGAATGCTAATGTCATAAATGAAACATATTTTGATAAATTTAGTATAACAAATAAAATACACAGCAAGTTCATGAACTACAATCTCTCTCTACCCCTGTGAATTTCCCATGTGTCAGTATATTTGATCTGAAATGAGTTTGGCTTTTTGGGAGGAGAGTAGTAGGGATTGAACCTAGGGTCATTCTTCTTCCGAGCTATTCCCCCAGTCCTTCTTATTTTTTGTTTTAAAATGAGGTCTCTCTAAGATGCTGTTGCTGTTCTTGAACCTGTGATCCTCCTGTCTCAGCTTTCCAAGTGCTGGGATTACAGTTGTGCACCACCATGCTGGATTGCATTTGGCCCTTTGAAGTGATCCAGAGTTGGGCTGTTGCTGAAGCCCAAATATTTCCAATATAATGGTTAGATTTGCTGTTATCTTTCATATACTTTAAATGCCTGCAAAACTTTCTCTTCATGGTTATTAAGATACCTAATAAGAAAACATATTTTTCCTAATGGCTTTGAATCATAAATAGCATTACCCTATTCGCTCAGGAATATTCTTAAACTTGAGTCTACACCCTGTTTCCTGGTATTTGGTGCTCTTTTGGAACAACAGATTGACCTCATAAATTTCCAAATCAATTTTTCTACTGCAGAAATCTAAACAAAGCATCAAATTCCTTCTTCAAAAGCTCATGTCTTTTGTAGTCCACATCAGTCAACAATAATTTTCACTGAGAACCACACCTACCCTCCTTCTCTGGCTCTGGCCCACCCAGGGAGGTTGTCCCACTCTGTTTAGATTGGGAGTGCCAATCCAGACTTTGTAGTCTTCTTCCTGCAATTTAGATTAGGGCATGAGGGACCTTGATAGAGTAGATTTTTGTTTTGTTTTATTTTTTCTTTAACCAGTAGTTAGAGAATGTGTAGTTGAGACTGCACAGAGAACCATAGAAATCTCATCATTGTTAGAAAAGTGAATGAAGATGTGCAGAAAGAAGCCGAGACAACATCTGTGATTCCAGAAGGAGATGGATGGAAGGTTGGGGGGAGAGCCACCATGATTCTTTCTGATCTCTTGATCCTGGTTCCAGTCTGTCTTGAGATCCATCTGTTCTCTTTGATCTTGGCTTGGGAAAGATATTGCTATATGCTTCCAGCAAATTTCCCACTTAAATCAATTAAGTAGGCCAGGCATGGTGGCACAAGCCTGTAATCCCAGTACTTGGGAGGCTGAAATAGAAGGATCACAAGTTCGAAACCAGCCTCAGTAACTCAGGGGGACCTTGTTTCAACATAAAAAATAAAATAAAAGGCTGGGAGTGTAGCCTAGAGGTAAAATGTCCCTGGTTTCCATTCCCAGTACCAAAACAAAAAACAAAACAAAAACCCCAATTAAGTAGATATCCAATCCTTGTAAACAACCATGTGTGGTCAATGCATGTAAATTTTTATCTTAAAACAGCAAATACCTTTCATTCAAAGGTAACCATTAAAGTATTTACTACCATTTGCAAGTATCTAAAAAATTTTTGCTTCTTTTCTTAATTAGGGAATAATATACCTATTAATACTTTTAAAGGAAGCAAATAAGTATAACTATTAGTTTTTCTATCATCTCTCTCTATATATACACACACACATATATATGTGCATGTATGTGAACATATATACTTACATGTGATATGCAATATGTAGAAAAAGTTCACTATAATTTTTACTTTTAAAGTTGCATGATGAAAATTTTCCATATAAGGAAATTATCCCAAAGTTATTTTTCAAGTATATGTTATCATGTGGACATAACCACAATCACATTCTTAAGTATATTAATGATTATTTTTTTACTATAGAATTTATTCTATTATATGCTATATATACTATAGAATATATTGCTGTGAATATCTTGTACATAAATCCTAATATCTTTCAATATTCTCTTTCAGCTGAAATATGATTAGTTTTTATTATAACTTTTATCCGTCCTTGCCTTGTTACATTGGCTAGTATTTCCACATTGAATGATGGTGCCTTCTTAACATGTTCTTAAATTTAGTGAGGGTACTTCAAGCATGATTTCTGCCATTACTATATGATAGTGTTGTCATATTATGTAATACTTCTCTGTTCTTCACCTAATTTATTTATAAAATTATAAACAGATGCCAAATCATATTTGTACAATTTTAGATTACCTTATTTTCTCCTTTGATCTTTTTTTTTTTTTTTGCGGTACTGGGATTGAACTCAGGGGCATTCTACCTCCGAGCTATACCCTCAGCCCTATTTTTTATTCTTTATTTTTGAAACCGAGTCTCACTAAGTTGCAGAATGCCTCACTAGGTAGCTGAGGCTGGCCGCGAACCTGGATCCTCCGGTTTCAGCCTCCCAAATGCTGGGATTACAAGCGTGCGCCACCACGCCCGGCTTCTTTGATCTCTTGATGTGAAGCACATGAATAAATCTGTCTTTGACTTTGGGGGCTATAGGCTAGTTGGTCATATTATATAAACACTTAATATACTAACTGGAATTATAAAGTTATTCATAACAATACTAATAATAGAATTTAATTTTTATCTGATAGTAGTAAATTAGCAACTTGCTTAAGAGAGAGATACCAGTTGGCCTCTTATTTTCTTTTGGATTCTGATGACTTTACTTTTGCTATCCAGATTTTCGAGATTCCTTCCGTATTTACAGAATGGATGGTGGAAACTGGCACAAATGGAGATTTGCTTGGTCTTTGCATGTTTGTTCTACTGTTTTTTACAGTCTGGATTAGATCTGCTGCTCATCAACTCCTGTGCACACCATTTTCCAAGTTGACGTCTGTCCCTATGGGTCCATTTAAATAGATCTGTGTCCATGTTTAACAACTAAAGCATGTATGTGGGTGGAGGAACTCTAACCATAAATCTGAGATTAAGTTCTTCTTTGACCCTCTGGTTCTTCTCTGGCTAGACTGTCATAAATAGCCTTAATGTTACTCAAAACATTTTTTTTTCCTTTCTAGAATTTCAGTCTCTGAAGCCCAAGTAAATACTTAAAATAAATGAGACATACTAAATGTGATTCATTTGCAATTACTTGACGATCATTTGAAGATAGACAGGAAAGTCAATTACTGCAGAAAACTCTTTTCCAGTTGTACTTTTGACATTCTTTTGTTTTTGCTTATTTGTTTTTAGATAATGTTTCTATTTTGTCATCAAATAGAACAATTAGAAATATCTAGTGCAGTACCTGATATATAATAGAGATTCAATATTGATTTGATGAAATAAGTTTAAATATGATATTTATAAAAATTTTCACTTCATAGTCGCAGAACAAGATTTCCTGTAACAACAAAATTTGACCTAGAGTTTATTAGCTTATTCTGTATGTTTGATGTATAGTTGATGAAAATTATGACATGTTTACTTATTCATTCATTCACTGTTTTTATAGTTTTTTTATTATTATTGATAGAGTGAAAGTTAAAATTCATTCCTGCCATAGAGTACCTTGCAGTCTAGCTTGGGATATAGCCAGACATACAAGTATTAACTATAATTCTAGTGGGTTTAGTGCAATGAAACATGAGTAGGTACACTGAGATAGATTTATTTTATGCATAGTGGAAAAATTTGAGAAAGTACCAAAGAAAATATGAATTTTGTTCCAAGTTCTTAAAAACTACTAAAATGGAGAGGTGGGCATACTGGAAAATCAGAAAAAGTTGTCAAAAAATTTCCAGGAACAGAAAACATAAAAAAAAGGATGGTAGTTTTCAAAACCTCCGTGTAGACCGACCTATGTAGCTAGAGAGAAAAGGTGGACTGGGGAAGTAGAAGCAGATAGGCATGACAGGAGATGTGTCTTTAAGTGTTACTTAGGTCTAGGTAGTAAAAGGACATAGGAAAAAAGTTCAGATTTTATTTTGTAGACAGGCGAAAAAGGTTGCAATAAGTTTGAAAACATGATCACATCAGTATTTCAGGAAAACAACTTTGATGGCAGATCAGAATATGGATTTGAATGAACAGCACCTTCTGCTAGGGCTATTTAAAACAACTCTTGTTTCTCAAGAATCCAGAAAGGGACCTGAGCCTAGGCTGGGGCAGTAAGAGTGTGAAGTAGGTGGATAACTCGGAGGTGAAATGGATAGGTCTGGATGGTTACTAAATGTGGTAAGTCAGAACAAAGACGTCACAGATGACTCTCTGATTTTTGACTTGGAAGATGAGTGGATTATGGTGCCACATTTGATACATCTTGAAAACAGGTGAGGGGACCCTTATTTGTGCATGGAAAGCACATGCTGAGTTTGAGAGGTCTTATAGTGTATTCAGGCAGAGATGCCCACTGGGCCTCTGGAACTTCACATGGGAAGTTTCAGTTTGATTTGATGTAGATTTAGGGGTATTAATCTGTCGATAAGACTCAAAGTTCTGGGTCCCCATGACATTCCCCACAGAGATGCCCACTGGGCCTCTGGAACTTCACATGGGGAATTTCAGTTTGATTTGATGTAGATTTAGGGGATATTAATCTGTCGATAAGACTCAAAGTTCTGCATCCCCATGACATTCCCCACATATTCTATAATTTTGAAAATTTTTAAAAAATCTTGGCCATTTGAGAAGTCAAAAAATAGTGTTACTATTATTTAACTTACATTATTTTGGCATTAATGAAGTAAAACATTTTTCTTGTTTTCTATAAATAGAATTTCCTTCCTTCTTCTTTTTTTGTGTTTGTTTTGTTTGGTTATTTTTCTCTTCCTTTCTATTAAGAAATCTGTAAATGTTCTTTATATAAGAAGACTAATACTGTATTTGATAAGCATATTTACCTATTTTCCAGTTTGTTCCTTGCTTTATATGATTTTTTTGTGTGGTACTGGAGATTGAACCCAGGGGCATTCTGCCTCTGAGCTACACCCCTAGTCCTATTTTATTTTTTACTTTTAAACATGGCCTCACTAAGTTGCTGAGGGTCTCTCTAAGTTGCTGAGGCTCGACACAAACCTGTGATCCTACTGTCTCAGCCTCACAAGTACTGGGATTACAAGTGTGTGTCACCCTACCTGGCTATGATTTTAATATTTTGAAAAGGAACCTTAAGGAAGCCTTAAGAAGAGCAATAATAGTTTCTATGGTTACCAGTCTTATTATATTGGATAGAAATAAAAAGATACTAAATATTAAAATGGAATATATGAAATCCAGAAAAGGATGAACCAACAGAATAACTTCTTTCTCCATAAATAAAATTCAAAAACATAAAGCAACGAATATCCCTTGAACCAAATAATATCAGAGTGCTCAAATTGAAAATATTAACACAATAATAGATAAAGATTAGTAGAATTTTAGAATATGAAGGGTGAGGGAAGTATTGCAAGTAAGTTATGGCACCTTGTTTGGTCTTAATGTTTCCAACCAAGAAAAAAAAATTTGTGGAAAACAAATTGAAACACTGACATAATTTACTAATTTTCTGCTCCTTGGTGGAGAGTAGCTCTGAGATAGTCACCGGGATATTAGTTCACAGTATCAAAGTCTTTAAAGGCTAACTAGTTACCTTCTCTAGTTAGCATCCTTAGTAAAGGTTGGTCTCAAAAGGCAATTGCATGTTGCAGTTAATATTAAACCAGCATGTAGGTTAACTAATGGAGGCCAAGAGCAAATACTGTCCCCATTCCAGATTTCTTGTGACTTCTCTTTGTTACTTTTCAAGACCATTTTTCAAAACAGTCCTTCATGACCTGACTTGGGCTGGGGGTGGAGGTGCTGTCTTGTGTAATGGCGATGGATCTCGGTCGTTAGAAGCAATGTTACACAATCCTGCATTTTTATCATTCTAATAACTGTTGCTGGATGCAGGAGGCTTGCTCAGGGCCAGATATTTATACAAGCTAATCAGAGGCTTGATACAATACAGATGGCGATAACCTTTTGCCATCCAAAGTTCATGTCGAGGTTTTTTTCTTTTGGCAGCAAATGATTTGCCTCATTATTCAATATTCTAGACCAAAAAAAAAAAAAAAATCTGTTTCTGAACTGCCTCACTTAGGGTAGCAGATGATGTAAACTATGTCAGGAACACTGGAAGAGAAGTGCCAAGTTTCTACCACATTCCACAGACATCACCACAGATCTATTTACTTCTTAGGTTTGGGTATGAAAAAAAAAATGTTTTTATTGAATTATGTTTTTACTCAAGCATGATGAAGCACAAAAGTGGTGGGGGGACTGTTAATTATTTTCAGTAAATCCTCCACCCCTCCTCTCTCTCTCTAAAGTGCATTCCAAACCCAGATCTTGTGTAATACTTTGCTTGGACTACTAGTCCTGCCATGATTCTTCTATTTTAAGGTTAATATATTGTCTTGCCAACAGATCTAATGGTTCCTGTAAATAACTACTAGTTCTTTGCAAGAAGGAAAAATAGAATCACAGTTTAGATGTGTTCCATGGCTAGTAGGAAGTACCGCAAGAAATCTCTGCTAAATCCTAAAGTGGATGTTAAAGGAATATTATTGGCATGAGCTAAAACTAATAGGTCTATTCTGAAAGACAATAAAGGCATGGCAAGAAAAATATCTTTTCTATACAAAACTGTATAAAACATAGTGCTCATGTGCAACACATATATTCCTACTACTCACTCAACACCAATTCTCTTAAATAACTCTCTTCAGAGTATCCTCCAGTTCATCCACTCCATCAATTTACTCAGTGAATAAATATTTGTGAGCACATACTCTACCAGACATTGTCAAGAATATCATACCTATACCCACAGTGACATGGGAGGCTGAGACAGCAGGGTTGCAAGGTTGAGGCCAGCCAAGCAACTTGGTGAGCGCCTGTCTCAAAATAATTTTGAAAAAAGGGGGAGGGGGCTGGAGATGTAGCTCAGTGGCTCTACAGTATAGTGCTCACCTAGTATGTACAAGGTCCTGGGTTCAATCCCCAGTACTGCAAAAACAAACAAAGAATACTATACTATCTCTTTTCCTCCTCTTCATTGTTATTCTCACTTAAGTGTCTTGCTCACAGTTAACTTCCATGGCCTTGCAGAGGAGACAATTCAAAGTAAAACATAAGCATAGCAGAGGGTCATGGAGGTTGGATTATGATGTCAGAGTAGAAGAACTGGAAAGAAATATAATTTATTGTTTAGTCCAGAGCAAGGATGCTGTTAAGCACAACTAGGACATACCCTTTGAACATGGAAATGTATACTTTTAAAGACAAATAATGTCTTACTTCATGTCACTCATATAATTGGAATTTTCCCCAGATGCGGTTACTTAATGAAAACAAATATGTATGTGCACAAGTGTCTGTGTATATACTTTGGTCCATTCCAATTTTGCTTATACTGATAGAACTTTCCTCCTGGAATGTACACTAACTAAAAATGTAAATATACACACACACATACTCACATATGTATATACATTATACTTAATACATTTAAGTCCAAAGTATTATCTTTGTTGATACTCACATTACCCTTTGGCCAGAAGGAGTATCTTCCAGCTGGTTCCTGGTTCTCTTTGGCTCACACATGATAAGTCTTTTAATAGCTTCTTGTTCTCTGTCATGAGAGGATGCCCACGGTCATGTTGTACATTTCCTGCCTGGACCTGAAATCTACCATTTCTTCGAGAAACTATAGTCATGACTTAGGGATGCTCCTATGATCCTTTCTACTGAGTCCTATATCCTGTTTTGTGTGTGTGTGTGTGTGTGTGTGTGTATGTGCCAATTTATTTTCAGGATAGATTCCTGGAAATGGGATTACTTACTCAAAAGGTTGGATAGAAAACTTTAATGCATAACGTCATAATCTGATTCTTAAGCTCAGTTGGAAAAGAAAAACTTTGTTAACCTCAAACATTTTAAAAGAGAAAAGAATGATAAATTTTCCTTACCATATATATATATATATATATATATATATATAAATACTACAAAGCTGACTACTTGAAACCATGTAGTACTGTCCCAGAACAGACAAGTTGATCAAGAGAATAGAATGGAGAAACTATAACCAAAGAAAGAATGGATAAATCAGCAAATGATTTTGGGATTGCTTATCCAGTTGAATAAAAATAAAAATAGTCTCTACCTCCCACCAAAGGGAAGGAGACTGTGGATTTAAGAAT
>PVLC010033595.1:0-17450 GCA_004027655.1 Graphiurus murinus | reverse complement strand
CTCCTTGAACTCTTCTTTGCCTTGATGTTTTATAGAGTAAAGCGATTGTGAGTAATTTGCTTCTGTTCCTTAATTTATATGTCTTTCTAGGTTACTCTCACTGTGCTCACACCTCTTGAATGTTAGCTTTCACCTTCCTTCCTTCTTCCTTCTACTGATTTTATTTATATTACGCATAATGTTGTCATGACATTTCTTCCTTCTTGTTCTGCCTTCGTGGCTCTGCTTGGGTGGCTCCATCCTGACATTCAATTTCCTATGATGTATGGCATAGGTGAGACCTGACTCTCTTCCCACCACATCAGGGAACGGTTTGTTTTCTCCTTGAAGCCGAAGTTTGAAGATTGAGTATTCTTTGTTCTGCCTGATTTCCATAGTCTAATGGGATGATGAGAAGGAAGGATAGACTCCGCTCAGGTGGTGGTTATTATGAGAACAGTAGGCATCTATCTGTTCCTTCTTCGTAGATTTTTGTGACATCTCTTGAACTCAGATTCACTCCACCTATTGGTAGGCATTTACTCTTCCTATGGGAAGATATTCTCTATTTTCATATAATTCATCCCTTTCAGTATAGAGTCCTGAAACTTTTGCTATGATCAGAGAGAGTTTACTACCTCCATAGTCCTCAGTTACTTGGCTTGTCTTTACTCCCCACCCGGCCCCAGGCCACTTTCCTTATCCCTCACTTAGACAAAGGAAAGGATATTATTACCTAGACAATTCCTTTTCTATAGATATTTAGGTTCTAATACAAAAAAAAAATCTCAGGATTTTGTTGCCTATACCTTTTCGGTATGCTGAGAAAAAAGAATTAGAAGCCAGGCTATCCCTCTCCACCTAACTATAGTATTTTCTCTTTCTTTCCTTATTTACCAGTGTTTAAAGTTTGGATTTGGGGCTGGAGATGTAGCTCAGTGGTTAAAGAAAAAAAAAAAAAAAAGCACTTGCCTAGCCTGTGGTTCTATGCCCGGCACTTCAAAAATAAATAAAACAAGGTCTGTATTCATTTCCTTTTTCTTGTTTAAATGCTATGGTGAATTTCATTTGTTTGTATTTTCTTGTATTTTTGTGTGCTCAATATATTAGGTATTGGGTAAGAGGAATTCTGTAATGCAGTTTCTGTCCATGATCTCAACTTGAATATATGATTACTACATGAGTCATCTTTTCCATGTGTAAGCCAGGATAATAATAATTACAATACTGAACTCATGGATTTTTTAGGAATACTAAACCAGGTAATATATGTAAATTGCTTTGCAAGCTCTCGAATTTTATAGGAAGAGGAAGATTTCAATAAATGTAGTTCTGAATGAATGAGCTGTTGCTCTACATTAATGAACAGAGTTATCTAATGCATAGGATTATTTAATGTTAGTACTTAATAAAATCCTAGCAATCATTCCCTTATTTTATACATATGGAACCAAATGCCATGACCACCATCACATTGTGGGATTATGAAATGTTAGCACTTAAAGGAATCCTAGGAATCATTTTCTTTATTTTATACATATGGAACCAAATGTCATGATCACCATACCATTCGTCGTGGGGGCCACATTTCATCAGGAGGTAGATGACACAAGAATTCTGTGTTATAATCTGATGAAGAGCATGTCATTTGCAAGAAACTTTCTTTTTTTTTTTTTTTTTTTTTTTTTTTTGCGGTACTGGGGATTGAACTCAGGGGCATTTTACCTCCGAGCTATGCCCCTAGCCCTATTTTTTATTCTTTATTTTGAAACAGGGTCTCACTAAGTTGCGGAGGGCCTCACTAGGTAGCTGAGGTTGGCCGCAAACCCGGATCCTCCAGTCTCAGCCTCCCAAATGCTGGGATTACACGCGTGCGCCACCATGCCCAGCTGCAAGAAACTTTCTTGAGAAGAAAGGTTGTGTGTCAATAAGAGGTACTTTTATTCACTTCTTAGGAGAAAAATCCTGCTTATCAGAGGCCCTCTTGTTTTGCAAACAAGGGTTTAAATATGCAAGCCTGGGTAGAACCTGGAAGCAAAGCTTAATTGTTTACCATAATTAAGAGGACACAAGGACAGCAGAAGAGACAGAGTGAAAGGGACAAATGCAGAATACAAGAAAGGGAGAGCTAAAAAACAAAAAGCAATGTAAGTACAGACAAGAATGGACACTGGAAAAATAAACTTTGCTATTAATTTTCAGTTCTTTGTTCGGAAGTACATACATTCTCCATCTCACACAGGGATTTTCAGTAAAGACTCACACATGGAATTTTCAGTAAAGATTATGCTATTCACTGATTTTTTTTGGGGGGGGGTCTGGTACTGAAAGTTGAACCCCGAGGCATTGTACCTCCAAGCTACAACCCCAGCTCTTTAAACCTTCCTAAATTGTTGTGGTTGGCTCTAAACTTGCAATCCTCCTGTCTCAGCTTTCCAAATACTGAGATTACTAATGTGTTCCTAGTGGGTTCTTTGGAAGGGGCACTCATGAATTCATTTAGGTCCAAGTAAAGAAGAAGTTGACTTAACATATTTATTTGCAGAAGCTAAAGGACATGGCCCCAATGACTGTATGTGTCACTCAGTTGTGTTTTCCTGTGCTCAAACACAGCCCTGGGGTAGGGGACAGAGTGGAATAGAGGGCTAGCCTGAAGGGGCTTAGGGGTTAGCAGATGATTGAATGAAGAGATGAATTTTAATAAGAAGCTAAAAGAATCCATCACTAACACAGAAGGAAGAAGCAAATTTCAAACCACGATGAAAATGAGAGACTCTAGTACATGGCAAAGAGAATCCCGTAGCAACGTGAGTTTGTACTATTTGCTTTAGCCTAACTTAGGAAAATGTTCTGTTCTAAACCTACAAGTTGTTACCTACTTCCCAAACAAATGTTAGGAGCTTCACATAATCCTGAAATCAAGATCAAATTAAAAGGAACACAAAAAAATATTTTTGGTGCAAAATGGCAAATTAATCATTGATAGTTGTTTCCTAGGGTCCTTTGAAATAATTATAAGTAGATTTTTGGGTGGAGGAGGATACAGAGGATTGAACCCAGGATATTCTACTCTGAGCTACACCCCCAGTCCATTTTATTTTTTATTTTGAAATGGGGCCTAGCTAAGTTGCTGAGGCTAGCCTCAAATCTGTAATCCTCCTGCTTCCATGGACTTTTAAAAACTGTGTAAAACTATACAAACATTAACAATAACAAGGGTCTCAATCTACAGGACTTCTTATTGATCACCTAGGATCCTAGAAAAAACTGTCACTGTAGTTTTAATTTTTTAAAGGAAAATCATATTTAGCCAAAAATTCTATACCCAGCAAAGCTATTGATTAAATCTAACCCAGATATTTTTCACACAGGCAGGCCTCGAAAATTTCACTTCCACAGTTACATGAGAATGTAGTCATATTTGGACTTAAATATTTATTTAATTGTGCTCTCTTAATTTCATTTTAACACTAAACATGCAAATATTTTCTTCACTTTCAAGTTTGGGGGTGGCATTTAAAACAATCCAATCCAAAATTTCCCTGTCAGGCTGAAACCCATGTCACACATTTGTGAAAAGACATCTCAGATAATGGCCATGAACAGCATCTGGCAAGGATTTGAATAGACAGGCAGCTCTGGAGGCAAGTGAAATCTCTTAAGAAAGAAGAACAATTGATAGGTCATATGGATACAATAAAAGTAAATAGTACAATGTAAATAAAAGAGAGAATACATTCGAACTTGAAGAGCATTCTCCTTTGAGAGATAGGGAAGATGCTCCTGAGTCCATCAGAAAAAAAAAATATGACCCTATGACCCTAGCATGCTACTCGGCTTTGCAATGGAACTTTCTTGTAGACTCATGAGGTTGATCAAGCATGAAATAAGAGTCATACAGAGAGTCTAGAAATTATCAACCTTAGCCTCAAAAGAGTAAAGATAAAGTTGACAAGGGAAGAAGGAGGAAGATGAGGGAAGGAGAGAGTGCCAGGTTCCTCATTTCCTTGTCCAGGAGACACTAATGTGGTTCCTGGGACAAGATGTAGGTCTAAGCATATCATCTGCCTTGACAAAGATTACCAAGAGGAAAGTATAAAACGTAAATACAATGGGAGGTAGAGGGTGATTGAAAAGGGCAAGTTCTTATTTCTGTTAGTAGAAAGACTGTATGCAATATATTTAGTTAATAAGTCAAGAAGAGCATTTTAAGCATATTATTTACACATGTAGAGACAACCAGTAGAAGAAACAAAAATAGAAATGGGGGGTCTGTGAGGGTGAGATCCGAGAATCAGAGAAGCCGAGGAGCATAGAGTGGCTTTCAATAGGAGATTTCTGGAAGCATTTGATATTTTCACCCTATTTGTTTCTAGTTTAACTAACCTTTTAGAATTTTTCAAAAATGAAATTAAACATGAAACTAAAGAATAATCTCACCCATAAATATGCATACAAAAAATGCTCCCTGAATTAAATTTATCACCATATGAAAAAGAAACATATTCAGAGACAGTATTTTTTCCAGGAATGTAAAGACTGCTTGAAAATTTGAAATGCATTTACATGCTATTGTCTTAATAGGAAGAAGGTATGAAAAACTATCTCTAATTTATTGTTGCTAAAGAGGCTTTTGGTAAATCTTCTCAATACTCTTGGCTTTAAAAATGTCAGTGTTCTGTGCAAAGAAAAATACTACCTGAGACTATCAATGTCCATCAAAAAACAAAAGAGAACATCATGTGTTAAGAGTCAAAAACTGAAATCATTTCCATTTAATTAACAAATGAAACAAAGTTATATTAATATTTCCAACATCGATTTGTAAATGCTAAGCAATAAAATTTAAAAAGTAGAGAAAGAAGAAATGTGAAATATATTTTTATGTAATAAAAAGTGAGAGATAAATTGATTTCCTTTTTTTTGCCTGATATATGTTTGAATACCTAGAAAATATAAACATCCACTCAAAGCTATGCAGTACTGATAAAAGAGTTCAGTAAGGTTAGTACTTAAAAAGTAAGTAGATAAAACACAACAGCTTTCTTATATAACAGCAATAACCACTTGGAAACTCTAACAGGAAACAAATTAAATCACAATAGTAGCAAATACCTAGGAATCAAGTTAAACTGAGATGTGTGAAAGCCAGATGAAGAAACCCATAAAACTTTACTGAGGGACATAAAAAATCCTTGAAAAAGTAAAGACACTTGTAATGATTCTGAATCTGAAGACTCAACAAAATCAAGATGGAAATTCTCACAAAAAAATTATTTGTACAATATTTGCAATGCAAATAAAATTCAATAGTAAAGATCAAATGAAAAGCCACAGTTATTTTGTTGTTGTTGTTTACCCTATAAAGAAAAGGATGTCCTATCAAGTATTAAATACATGGGAAAGCTACAATAATTGAAAGAGTGTTGTACTGGCATAAAAACAGACAGAATGTTGACAACGAGAAGAAAATATCAACAGGTCCTGTGAGAGATGTGTTTGATGAAAAAGGTCCCAATTCAAATGAGCAAAAAGGAAGGCTACACTATTAATCTATGCTTCTGGAATACTGACTAAAAATTTGGAAAACAGAAAAAAAGATTGAGAGAGGAGTATGGTGGTGTAGGTAATCCTAGTACGTTGGAGGTTAAGACAAAAGGATCATAGATTCAAGAACACAGTGTGTTGCCTAAGCAACACAGTGAGACTCTCAGCAAGAAGTGAGACAGGAAGAATACAAGTTCAAGGTCAATGTGCCATAACTTAGTGAGATCCTGTTTCAAAATAAATAAAATAAAAAAGGATTAGTTAGCGGTATAACTCAGAGGTAGAATGTCCCTAGGTTCTATTACCAGTGCTACACACACACACACACACACACACACACACACACACACACACACACACACACACACTATTGAGGAGAAAGCAACTTTCAGTTAAATACAATAAATTAAACTCATACCTTGACTGTCATTTTTTCTAGAACTCTCAGTAAAATTATGGTGTAGGAATCACAAAGATTTAAAGCCATATATACAAAGAGACTGTGAGAGGAAATAACAACAACTGAGGAATGCCAGTACATTTTGAAAGCAGCAACACCATTGGACAAATGGCAGCTGATAGAGCAGAGCAGTGAAAACTGAAGCCAATGAGGGAAAGGAGCAGAATGCAACCAGCTCAGCATGTGGAACCCCACAGAGATCCAGAAACCATAGACACCAGGCTTCTCTGCTGCAGGGACAGATAAGGCTGAAAACAAGATTATTTGAAAGCCTGATGAAAAATATTAAGACCCCAAGATTCTCTCCTGCATCTGTCATGCAGCTAGGTGGCAGTCCCTTCTCTATTCCTATGTAAGACTGATGATTAAGCACTAAAGCAGATCAAGCAGAGAGTATCAATTGTGTGTGTGTGTGTGTGTGTGTGTGTGTGTGTGTGTGTTTGTGTGCACATGTTTATGCATGAGTTAGTTATACATACATAAAAGAGTAGAGTAAGGTGAGTAATGACCTGTTGAGGTTGAGAGCAGGTAAGGCACCATGTAAAATTAGGGGTGACCCACTGAAAGCTGCACATTGAGGGAAGAGTATCCCCCACTTGGCTCCGGAGACACTGGGAGCCAGCCTTCCTCACACCCCCATGCTATAGGAGAGCAGAAAGCTTATCATAAGGAATCTGACCAAAAGAAGAAAAAACCTTGGGTATGAACAGTCCAAGTGCCACCAGTAGAAAAGCCAGTTGACTACCTCATCTCCATGCAGTCATGCCCATCATGGTCCAATATGCATGTTCAACATTTTAATGCCCCTTTTAAAAATATGAATGGGTATCCAATAATCACCAGCACATGAGGAAACTTCTAACATGATCTAAAGAGACCAGAACACAGAGAGAGGGGAACACAGGTAGAAAGATAAACATAAAATATGTAAAGAGAAGATATTTCACCCAGAGTAAGATGCCATTAAAAAGGAGCATTTGGAGAATTGAAAGTGAATGCTCAGATATATAAAATATAAAAAATAAAGAAAATTTAAATAGATGGCTTTAAAAGATAAAGTTGAAGAATCTGTCTAGAAAATAGGACAAAAAAGAACAAAAAAGAACAGAGAAGAAGTGGGACAAGGAAATTAAAGGATTGGCCTAGGAAGTGTGAAAATTGTCAACTAATAGGATTTGTCTTAAAAAAAAGATAAGAGAAAACTGGGAGTGTATTACCAAAGTAATGAGTGTATTATCAAAGAAGTCAGGCACAGTAATGGTAATTCACATATGAAATCTCATCTAATTGAGAGGTTGGGGCAAGAGGATTGCAAGTTCAAGGCCAGCCTAGGCAAATTAGTGAGGACTTGTCTCAGAATTTAAAATTTAAAAAATGAAGAAGAAAATACAACAATATCTACAAAATGTTGAAGAATGGCAAAGGTAAAAAGTAATTCAGTTGAGAAAGGAGAGTTTTCAACAAATACAGCTATAACAATTTCACATCCTACATTTAAAAAAAGATAAAAGATAAGAAGAATCCTGACTCATACCTTTCACTATATATAAAAGTTAACTTTAAATGAAGCATAAACCTAAAAATATAAAATATAAAACAGGAGAAAATCTCTGTGGCCTTGGAATTCCTAGATGTGACACCAAAACACCATCCATAAAAATATAATAAGTTGTATTTCATAAAAATTAAAAACTTAGCCAGGTGTGGTGGCGCATGCTTGTAATCCCAGCACTCAGGAGGCTGAGACCAGAGGATCCGAGTTCGTGGCCAGCCTCACTCAGCTACCTAGTAAGGTACTCCGCAACTTAGTGAGACCCGGTTTCAAAATAAAGAATAAAAAATAGGGCTGTGGGTGTAGCTTGGAGGTAGAATGCCCCTGAGTTCAATCTCCAGGACCGCAAAAAAAAAAAAAAAAAATTAAAAACTTGCTCCATGAAAGACACGAGTACAGAATACACAGAATGAAAAGTCAGAAGCTTAAAGAAAAAATATTTTAAAATCACACATCTGGAAAAATGCTCAAATTCAGAATATATCAGTAACTCATAAAGCTCAATAATAATAAATCCCAATTTCATAAAATGGGCAAAAGATTAGAACAAACATTACAAAACAAGATAGAGAGTTTGCAATTGTATGAAAAGATGCTCAACCATATTATTCATTAGAAGAATGCAAACTAAAACCCAAGATACTTCTACACATTTATTAGAATAGCTAATTTTATTTTAAATGGGGAAAAAAGGCAATACCAAGTTCTGGTGAAGATGTGGAATAAAGTGAATTATTATACATTTGTTCATGAGTATGCAAAATGGTGCAGTCATCTTGGAGAACAGATCTGCAGTTTCTTATATAATTATATATATAAGAAATTATATATATATTTAGCATGTAGCCACCACTCCTAGTATTTACCCCAAAGAAATAAAATCTACATTGATATAAAAATCTATATTCTAATGTTCATAGAAGGTTTATTTATAATCACCCAAAACTGGAAACAATGCAAAACAAATGTCCTTCAAGTGTTGAAGAGATGAACAAAATATGGTAAATCCATGCAACAGGAAAACTATTCAAGTATTAAATAACAAACATATCATAACATGAATGAATATCAAATGCAGTATGATAGTTAAAGAAAATAATAAAAGGCTATGAACAATATGATTCTATTTATTTAATACTCTGGACAAGTCAAAGCTATGCAGACAGAAAAAATGCCAGTGGTTGCCAGGGATGGGGGCAGGAAAGGGATGGGGTGACTTTAAAGAACCAATGTAAGATTTTTGGAGGCATGGGTCTCTCCATAGGTACTGAAGTGAGGAATTAACAATAGTATTCATTTGTCAAAACCCATAGAACTGCATACCAAAAAAGAGTGAATGTTACTTTATATCACCAGAAAAACATAATTATCCTGAAAGAAAACTATATCCTAATAGAATTCTATACCCAGCCAAACTATAAGTCAAGCATAAGAATAGAATGAAATCATTATATGCCATGCAAGATGTTTTAATTAATTTCTTAACTTTCTAGGAGACTTCCAGATACTGTACTCTAATAGATCTATGAAGCAAACCACAAAAAGATAAACTATGGGACCTGGAAAAGGAGAGAGGTTAATGGGAATCTCAGGGCAACTGAGGCATCTAGGGTTTAAAGGGTAGGCAGGGTCTATAAGGTAAGCAGGGCAGATTAAACCAGGAAATTGGAGGCCTCCAGGCATATGACACCAAAAAGATAGATAGATAGATAGATAGATAGATAGATAGATAGATAGATAGATAGGTAGATAGATAGAAACTAATAGCTAACTTGATCAGTTTGAATACAATGACATCAAATTACTTCTCAGCGAAAGGTAAAAAACTTAGTGATCAGTTAAAAGAAAACTAAATGATCAAAGCTATAATTAACTCTATAACAGAAAATACAAAAATAGGTGCAATTAATTGTGATAGGCTATATCACTCAGATGTAAATAATATTAAGGAGGTTAAGTGAGGTCAAGCCTGAAATTTACCTTCGAATGGCAATATAACATATTGGGAAGAGGGGAGGGAAGACTGTAGAGACATGTGAATGTTTGCAGAGGGGATGGCATTTAAGGAAGCTTCTGGATAAGTCAATAAATGATATGCAAATGATAAAACAAAGGACTAATAGACATCCACCTGTGTTATTATGAAATACATTGGTAGAGCTGGATGTGTGTCTATAGTGCTAGCTGCTTGGGAGGTTGGGACAAGAAAATTATATGAGCCCAAGAGTTCAAGGCCAGCCTGGTAAATATAGTGAGACACTGCCTCAAAAGATAAACAAAAAAAAGCAAACAAACAAACGATAAAAAAGGAGATAAAACTGGTGACCCCAGAAGAGACAGAGCAGAGCAGGGAGGTGCTGCTACTTTTTTCTGTAAGCCCTATAAAACATATGGCTTTGAAAACTGTTCCAAAAAGAGAGTATCATTTTGGATTAAAGACAGATAAAGAGAGTCTAAGACAAGATTGAGAAAAAGAAGAGAGACAAGCACAAGATAGAAAATGGGATTAAGAGCAGGAAATACTTCTCTGTTCTGCATAATCAGGCAAAACATAATGGAAACGTTTCCCATGTCTTATTAAGAAGAACTTCTGCGTTTTAGAATGTGGGAGCTTGAGGGTACAGAGTAAAGGTTGGCATAACATGGCACTTTGGGAAGGTATCTATCAGAGTGCCCGGCATGAAACAGGTGTTGGAACAGTACAAACCTTCCCATTTGCCCCTGGTTTGGTTTTTTCACCTGTAAGATGAAGGCTTGAGGTCATTAAGCTTTCTCTCTCACTCTAGAATTTGTCTCCAAAAAAGTTGAGTCCACCTTCAAGGCTTGTTACCAAGGAGCCAGCCAGAAGCAGGTCACCCCAGCCTCTTGCTGCACAGGCTTGGAGGCCAGGAGCCCCTCCTCTGCCCACCTCCCACACAGACAGGGCAGTTTCCACTGCAGCAGGTTCCTGGCAGTTTCACATCTTCTCTCAATTGCCCAACTCCCAGGAGACAGGTTCCCCAAACAGCATAAATGGCTGCTGAGATTCCAGGGCCTCTGTCTGGCCTGTGCTCTTCAGGCTATTAAATAAACAGCAACCCTTGGACGTTTCTATTTCCTGCAAAGCACCTCCAAGATTAGAAGCTGATCATGGCTCTTGCATGCTTAGCAATGCAGAGCCAAAAAAGAACATGAAAGAAATAATATGTCTTTAGAAGAACTTGGGTCTTCTCAGAAGAGCTCTGAGATCTGGGCACAGGCCAATGTCTGGCTTCTAGGGCTGTGAGTCAGAAGCAGAATAAAAGACAGAGTGGCAAGCAGAGCTTTGGAACAACAGGGCCCGCGGTTTGAATTCCCCGTCAGCCACTCACTTCCTGGCACTGAGGTAGACTCCTTTCAGCAGATTTCTCACCCATAAACCGGGGACAGTGAAGCTTGCTTTACATTTAAAATGATTAGCAAATAGTGAGATGACAGTAGCTAATGTTTATTGGACACTCGCTATGTCTGTGGCACGGGGCCAAACAGTTTATGCTCATTATTTCATTAGATCCTCAGAAATTAAGAATTAAGTAGTCCCATCACAATACTAAAAATAAGAAATCACAGCACAAAAGACGAAGTAATTTATCCAATCTAATTCAGTTTAAAAGCTGGGATTTGAACCCAGGCAGTCTGAGGCCAGACTTAACTACAGCACTCTATGGGTTCCCAAATGACAAGCACTTCTTGGAGTGAGTGATAAGTAACCCTCTCCCTCCCGCTGCCCATTTTCCAAAAGGAAGACAAAGCCCGAGAGCCAACGCATGGGTGTCCCACAGTCATACCACCAAGACTCTGTTTTGATACTATTTTTGTTCTGGCAGGAAAAGTCTATATCCAGAGGAACTTCAGAGTGTATTCTGCTACCTCACACCTCCCCAGCCACAAGTCCCCCCACCACTCTGATAAGTGCACAGTTCTGCTGAAAATGTAGAACTGTCACCTGCAGCCACACCTAACAGGCGTGTCATCCTTTTGTGACCACCTGCTTCATCCACCCCTCTCAAGAGCCCCCTCCCTTCTCCAGGCTCACCAAGAGCACTGCCCACGCCCTGCCACCAAGGAAGGAACACCTAGAACGCCTAGATCCAGCTCTGCCTGCTGGAGTCTAGACTGCCCAGACTGTTTAGACAGCCCACGATTCCCAAGGCAAGTGATTTATTTTCTTCATAGTCCTCACTACCAACGAAACCCACATTATTTATTTATTCAGGCACCTTATCTGAGTTATCCACAGACAGATCCTCAGAATGTATTATGGTGCCTGGCAATAAATAGGCATTCAACTAATACTGGTTAAATGCAAGACTAAGCCATGACGCTTACCCTCCACTCCCATCTTCATGTGTAATGTAGAGAGTCCCCTAAATGGCTCAAATATCCTATCTTTAAAAACTCATTTTCTAAAGGAGATTGGAGCAATGAACCTCTTTATAGTGTAGTGGTAGTTTGTTGATAACTGAGAAAACCCTCCAACACAGTCTCCAACAGCTGAAAGGTGAGGACAGAGCAAAAGGAGGGGGGTCCATGGAGAAGCCACTGTCACCATCCATGCAGAGGGGCACAGTGAGAGTCAGCACCCGTGTTCTTGAGAAGATGGCAGAAAATGCATGGGGTTTCGGAGGGACAGGTCTAGGTCTCAGTCGCCAGGCAAGCTTGATGAGATGGGCAAGTTCTACAATCCTTCAGCCTTAACTTGCCACACAGTCATGCTCCAATCATTAATTCACTCAACATATATGCACTCAATTCCTACTGGGTGCCAGATACTGTATCAGGCCTAGACTCTGAGTCAGAAAATAATTTGGTAAGGGAAGGCAGAATGGTTCCAAATCATTAGAAAAATAACAAGGGCATATATAACTTCTCCAGTGGGATCTAGGGCAACATTCTGTGCTTAAACACATAAATATTTCCACAATGAGGTATACAAAAATTTATATGACATGAGATAAATAAGGACTATAAATAGCTATACATGAGTTTGGGTCAAATTTGGCAGCTGAATGAATTCAGTGTTAAACTTAAAATCCACTTTCATAGGTTCTTGGGTTTCTGGACTATGTAAGAGAATGTTGACCTGAATCTAGTTTATGAACTTTAAGTATTAAAAGAGATAATTGCGTGTGCAGGTGTTTTGCTGAATGGTTAGTATAGAGCAGCTAAATACTTGTGACTCTGGGGGGGGAAAGGAAAAAGTTTCAGCTTAGCCCAAGCCAAAATTTGACACTCCCCTTAAAACACTGTGATTTGGCCCAAAGGCCTTGTCTGTATTACAAGTGGGCAAGTGTCCTTAGCATTGCCCTGGTTCCCACTCCACCATCAGCCCCAAACTGAGGTCTCAGCATGGTACAGGAACCATGTTCATCCTAATCATTGCAGTGATTTTTTTTTTTAAATTCCAGCTCAATTCCACATCTCTTAAGATTTGGCAGAAATCACTGTTTCAAGAAGACCCACTTCAAGAAAAAAAAATCCTCAGCATCAGGAAAGTCCCATGCTCTCCTGCAGCAGCCTGGTCTTATGAAAGGCAGCCAGGCTCAGATTTGCAGGTCTCCTTCATCATGTTAATAATGGTGTTTATGGAGACTACACTGAGAATGCTCCTCAAATGCTAGAAGATATACAAAAAGGAAATGAGCCCAGAGTCAGCCCCTGTAAGGGAGCTGGCAGCTAAACCCTATCAGGTCAGGACTAGGGAAGCCCACCTAGTCAGGCCAAGTATGACACTGGCTCAGATACGCAATTCGTCCTGGATTTCAAGGAATAGCAATTCCCTTCCAAAGAAACTTCTGGCTTAAAAACTCTACAACTAAAATACTCTTCCTGTGTGTGGGATAAACTTTGGTTCCCTAAAGAGATTTGGAAAATAGACTGCAGCTATTGATATCTTCCAATAGACAATCCCAGGCAGGAGGTAAATAAGCAATTACCCAGCGCACATCTCTGGGATGACAAGCTGCCTCTGTGTGCTGATGCTTTTGCAGGATCAGTATAGTTCTGCGGCAACCTTGGGGACCTCTGTTCCTCTGAGTCTATGAACTGGCCACTCCCAGCATGGCCTCTGCTGGGCAGCTGCCGCAAAGTAGGGGCCTGTCAGAAAGCAATCCAAGGAACTACTTCTCTTTAGAAGCAGAAATTCAGGGAGAGCCCAAGATGGTGTCTAAGTGAAACAACTCTCCTCAGGTGCTGTGAGCTCAAATCAAATCTGCCATAAAAGCAGCTTCTTGATGAAAGAAAAAAAGCAACAAAAAAGCGAAAAGAGCAACAAAAATTGAACTACAACTAAAAAGATCCCAGAAAGCCGACCAGGGAGAGCAAAGGAACCCGACTGCTCGGCAACGGTGCCACGCCATGGAGCGGCGACAGCCATTAAGCCAACTGCCTCGCAGCACACCCAGCGACCAGATGTGGAGTAAGCAACTCCAGAACTCCACATCCTAACCAGGCAGTGTATCCCCGCATCTTCTACAGTGACCGGAACTCGGGCTACGACCAGCGTAAGCCCCCGTGGGACCACCCCAGCTCACCTCTCCCTCCAGAGCCAGGGCAGCGAACAACTGCACTGCAGGGCTTGAATCAAAACTGCCGCAAACACAGCTTCTTGATGGAAGGAAAGAAAAGAAAAGCAGCAAAAAAAAGTGAATAAAGCAACAAAAGCAGCTAAACGGAACCCAGGGAAAACAAAGGAGCCAGGGCAAGTGTGTGGCAGTGGTGTGTGCTGCGAACCAGCAGCCGCCATCTTGCCAGCCACCAAGAGCAGCGTCTATTAGGACTAAGACCTCCAATGACCAGAAGTGGAGTAAGTGACTACGGAATTTCACACCCTAATCAGGCTGCATATCCCCACAGGTTCAACAGTGATCAAGAACACCTGGGACAACCATCTTAAGTCTGAAGCGAGGACACCCCAGATCACCCCTCCCACTGGAACCAGAGCAGCAGGGATCTGTAAGTTAAATTGCACCCCTGTGCTGCGGGGGGCCCTATACAAAGTGCAGATTCAGTCACCCACCCTTCAAGTGATTGGATAAGAGAAGTGTGGGAGGGATCCAGTGCACACAGGGCATAGAGAACCTCCAGACACCCTGGAAAGTACCCAGCACATAGATTACACTCCTGCCACCAGCAAAGACAGAGAGAGAGACGTAGACAAGACCTGTGGAGAGCTCAGGGACACAAGCTTGCAGCGGGAGAGGCATCTGTGGAACCCACTGCCTGCACTGACAGAGCAAATAAGAATGCCAGAGACACACTCGAAAATATAATAAAGTGAGCAGACATTTAAAAACTGAAAATATCCACGCAGATCCAAAAGAGCTGCAGAGGCCAACTCAGCTTTGTATTTACAAACTAGCAGGTTTTTTGTTTTTGTTTCTTGTTGTTGCAGTTGCTGTTTTTTGTTTTGGGGGAAGTCTTCTTGTTTGTTTGTTTTTTTTGTGTGTGTGTTATGTTTTATTTGATTTTACTCTGTTTTTGTTTTGTATTGCTTTGATTTATTTGTGTTTGTTTGGATGATTGGTTGCTTTGTTATTTTTTGCCGAGTTTGTTGACTCTCCTCCTTATACCTTTTACAAGATTCCCTCCATCTCTATCATCTATATTCTTCTCCTCAACAATTTTTCTCTTCTCTTTTCTTTTTCCTTTTTTCCCTGTCTCATATCAAGACCATCTCATACTACCACACCTAAAACTCAACATTGACTACCAGAATCACCCGACATATCCACTATCTCTAATCTTTACAATATATCACCTCAACACATTCAACCTCTTATTCCACTGGACCATACCCTCTACTTTACCCCATTCTTGCATTCATCACTGTGACTTCTCACCCAACCTTTACCACTGATCACAACCTGCCCTGTATATAACAGCAGACACCTCTAAACCCCCACTGCAGAGATTGGACGATAAAGCTTGCAAGAGCAGCAAAGATATAAATTTAAGAACAGGGGAACCATGGGAAGGAAAAATAGCAAAGAAACAATGAGCCACCATAACCCCTCAATAACAGATCTCACCAACCCAAAATGGCAGAGATTACCAGAAGAACAATTCAGATCTTTAATACTAGAATCAACACAAGATATTTGGAAAGAATGCAGGGAGAGTTGGAAGAAATAAAGGAACAAATAAACAAAGAATCTGACACCCTGAACAGGAACCAAAGAGAAGCATTGAAGGAAGTGAAAGATGCAATAACTGAAGTGAAGGCATCAATACAAACTATAAACAGTAGATTAGACCATATGCAAAATAGAATATCACTCTTAGAAGATGACCATTCCAAAAATAAATCCATTGTACATAATCTAGAAAAAACAATTCGACAATATGAATTGGACATCGATGAGATCTGGGCCAATTTCAAAAGAGCTAACCTAAGAATAATAGACATAGAAGAGGGATAAGAAGTTGAAACTAATGGAATAAACAATCTTTTCAAAGAAGTAATATCAGAGAATTTTCCAAACGTAGAAAGAGAAGTTGACACACAGGTACAGGAAACATATAGAACTCCCTCGAGACAAGACCAAAGAAGAGGTTCACCATGCCACATAATAATCAAGTTGACTAATGTAGAGGATAAAGAAAGAATTCTAAAGGCAACAAAAGTAAAAGGCCAAGTGACATTTAGAGGCAAACCAATTAGAATCACTCCAGACCTCCCAAACCAAGTCATGAAAGCCAGGAGGGGCTGGAATAACATATTCCAAACTCTGAAAGAAAATAACTTGCAGCCAAACTCTCTCTCAAAATTGACAGGGAAATAAAAATCTTCCATGACAAACAGAAACTGAAAGAATTTATGTCTTCCAAACCAGCACTAGAGAATATACTTAAGGAGATTAAATTCAAAGAAGAACAAACAAGTAAATGTCAGAACCAGAGAAACAATAATTTCCAGGAAGCAAACAACTAAGCAAAGAAGAATAAACACCACTGTAAACAGAAATCAAAACTCAAAATGTTAGGAAGTAAAAATCATCTCTCAATAATCACACTGAATATAAATGGTCTCAACTCCCCAATAAAAAAGCACAAGTTGGCAAAATGGATCAAAGCCCAGAATCCGTCTATATACTGCCTGTAAAAAACACAACTTACAAGCAAAGATTCCCAAAAACTAAAGGTGAAGGGTTGGAGTAAGGTAATTCATACCAATGGAACTCGAAGACAAGCAGGAGTAGAAACCATGATAACAGATAAATTAGACTTCAAGCCTAAGTTTATCAGAAGAGACAAAGCAGGTCATTTTTTACTAGTAAAAGGAACAATCCAGCAAGAGGAAATAACAATTATCAACATCTATGCCCCAAATATAGGTGCAGCCACTTTCATAAAACAAACTCTGTATGATATAAAGACACACATAAATCCCAATATACTAATACTGGGAGACTTCAATATTCCTCTCACATCACTAGACCAATCTTCTAAACAAAAGGTCAGTAGAGGCGCCTCCGATCTAAAGAATACCAGAAACCAAATCCAAAATTCTGGGCCACAAAGTGAGCACTTGGCAAATTCAAAAAAATGTAACATAATTCCCTGCATCTTTTCAGACCACAATGGAGTGAAACTAGAAATCAACTCTAAGAAGCCCCAGAGTAACCATGTAAACACATGGAGACTAAACAGCATACTGCTGAATGAAGATTGGGTCATAGAAGAAGTAAGGGGAGAAATTTAAAAATTCCTTGAAAACAGAGACACTACATATCAAAACCTCTGGGACACTTTGAAGGCAGTACTAAGAGGAAAATTTATAGCACTGAGTGCCCACATAAGAAGAATAGAAAATCACAAAATAAATAACCTAATGACACAGCTCAAAGCACTCGAAAAACAAGAACAGTTCAACCCAAATCTAGCAGAAGACAG
>PVLC010033594.1:0-17422 GCA_004027655.1 Graphiurus murinus | reverse complement strand
CACGCTTGTAATCCCAGCATTCGGGAGGCTGAGACCGCAGGATCCGGGTTCGCGGCCAGCCTCAGCTACCTAGTGAGGCACTCCGCAACTTAGTGAGACTCGGTTTCAAAATAAAGAATAAAAATTAGGACTGGGGGTGTAGCTTGGAGGTAGAATGCCCCTGAGTTCAATCCCCAGTACCGCAAAAAAAAAAAAAAAAAAAAAAAAGCTAATTTACTTATTTTTCAAATTCAGGCTTCATCTATTTTTGCCAACAGTAACTAGATGCCCTGTATGCATACTCTTGATTTTCCTATCTGATTTCCTCTCTCGTTTGTTACTGGATCTCCACAAATGGGCTGTTATTTCTCATATAATTCACTAGAGCTCAGGTCTGATGGGAGTCCCCTAAATGGAAGAAGTATCACAAGGTAATGAAATACAAATATAGACTGTCATCTCTGCCGAGACACATGGAAGAAGATCTCTGTTGTCCTATTTCTATTTGACCTTAGGGACAGAAAACACTCCATTCAGCTACTTTGGCTTTTTGCCTAGTTGGGGAGACTTGATATACTAGCACTTTCTCCCTTAAGGATTCACAGACTTCTGAATCCCAACTTCTTCCCAGTGTCTGCTGCTTTTGAATACTGATGCTGGACTGTTGCGCTTTTCTCTTCATTGCTTGCCCAACTGAAGGCACAGAAGTTTCAGAGCAGTATTTCTGTGCCCAAGGCATCATGACAGTTGTTCACAGATCTCTGCAGCCATTTCATTCAGGAAGGAAGGCACCATGGAATTGGAAGTGAAGAAGAAGCAAACCATACACAGGTCAACTTATTTTAAAAATCTTCAATTTGAAAAAAAGTTTGGGGGTGGGAGGGGGTATGTAGATCTGAGGTGTGTTTAAACTTTATTAAAATTATTCTCAAGAATCAATCGTTGCCTTGGAAGACATATTCCTGAATACAATATATAAAAATGATATACTGTTTGCTCTTAGATACAGATCTCAAAATACATTATAGCTATTAATCACTTTATGTAAGCTTAAATGCAATCCCAATTTTAATTATTCCAGGACATAATTATCTTTTGTTCTGAAAACAACTTCAAATCAATTTGCTGTAGTTCCAGTTAGCAGAAAAAGAAATTATGACTTTGGCCAATCAAGCAATCAAGTACATTTCCCATTATGTACTAGCAAGTCTTATAAATATGGAAGTGTAAGCTCTTACATAAGGATTAAACATGTGTCCAACATGTGGTTTGCATGATGTCACCTTCAATACTCTCAATGCCCAATTACCTTTCATAATTTCTAGAAGATCTATGGATATAATCACTAATATTAAAGCATTTAACTGGACTCTAAACTCAGTAAAGGTAAAACTGACTAAAACTCTATTTTTGATTATGTGAAATTTTATGAACATTCTTTTTTGAAGAATTAAAAAACTCATATAAAATGTTTGAAATCTCAATTGCAATCTATGAAGTGCAAAAAGTGCTGTGATTTGTTTGTCCTACTATCCAGATAGGAATCGTATAGGATATGAAATTTGGGTTTCATCCTTGAATCAGTAGGTAGTGTAATTCCGTGTACTCTATTCAACACAATATCCTGAATTGATTGTAGATTTGCTTTACCATTGATGGGTGATATCTGATATATTTCTTTTCTGAATCATGATAAATATACTTTTTTATTGGAACTTCTGCCTTGATAGAATTTCATTAAGTATCTAAAAGGATAAAAGATCATGAGCATGTGTAAAAATGACTGGGTCTTAGAAAAGTAAAGAGAATGTCTATAATAGGTAATAACAACTTCCATAATGCTAAAATTGAAACAGAGTTAGTTGAAAATAAGAAAATGGATAGGTAGTAAGAATTAAAGTAATAGTTCTTAGATACAAAAAAGTGTGACCAGCAAATATTTATTGAATCCCTCCTGTGTGTCAAATATCATATTATCATGAAGGCTCTCGAGATAAATAAAGCATTGCACCTGTTCTTAAAAGACCACTTTCAGTGTGGTATGATTCTAAATGTTACCTTTCCTAAGTGATGAATGTCAAAAAATTTGAGTAACTGCACATAAAACACCAAGTTGAATAGAATTCACTTCATACCAGTGCCACCCATTTTTGCATAATAAAACATCATTACACATATAATAGACAGGAAGGTAAGCATAACCCCAAAGTACAGAAAAACAACTGTGATTTATTTTTGGCTTTTATATACTATGCTTCACTTTATAACACATGTTGAGATCGTAATACAGAATATCTGAATGAGAAGGATCTGGAATCCTGTTTATTTTTTCCCCCTATTCTGCATTTCAGTTCAAAACCCTCCTCCAACATACTTTTGCTTTGTTCTCAATCCCCTTCTAGGACAAGAAATACTATTAAGAGCATGACTTTTCAAAGGTATTAATCGGAGGGCAAGGTATATAAAGGATGGTGAAATGCAAATAACATAGCAGTTAAGAAGACTAGGTACCACAGGGCATCAAAAGAAAAAACAAGAGGATGGCTGAAAATTAACCTGAAGAGGAAAGCTGCCATGCATGAACTAAATGTTGGGGATTTTTATAACTTCACAACGTTTTTTTCAATGACATAACTATCTGAAGCATAAGAAATTATCACACTATATTTCCCAATGCACTAAAATGAGTCAGAATATCAGAGATGCTGTCATAAGGAAAAATAAAGACATGTAAGTGAGTATAGCTCCTTCATTATTTTTCCCTATTCAGATCGTATCACTCATATATATATGTATGTGTATGTGTGTGTGTATATATATATATGATTGAATTAAAAATGAATATTATCTTTTAAATCTTCTGAAGTCTTTAGTATCTTGTAGACAAAGGGTTTACAAGACCAAGTACTTGGTTTGAGGCAATTATTTGAAATTAAAATTTACTTTAAAAGTTACTGTAATTTATTTTCATTCACTCATGTTGGATATCCTAAATATAATCCAAACTCCAGTACACTGGTTTTGCCTGATATGATCATTAGAAATGCATTTATTCCAAAAAATAATACAATTGAGCCTTTCTTTCTTTATAATGACATATCAAACAAAGTTACAACTACATAAAGAAAAGTCTATACTCCATGTTTAGCTTGGTTGAACCTGGTTTAAAATTCCATGAACACAGAAAGGAGGAAATCAAAGGCTAAATGACATGATGAATGAAATAAAATTAAGGTATCCTCATATCCTTCAAACCCTCAGGAAAGTTAACAGGTGTTTTCTTGTATTTGAAACTGTACTCTAACAATTTATAAATATTCCCAAGAATAGTTCAAAATTGGGCAGCACACAATAGACACTCAGTAAATGGTTTACCACATAGTTAATTGTGTTAAATTGTATTTCTCTGTAATATGATTAAACTTATTGCCTAATTCTAGGCTAGTATTGACTACCACATTTGTTCTGTGTGTGCCATAAGCATAGCAGTCTCTGTATTGCAAACACTAGGTGGCCCATATTTAAGCCAGCTATTGGTTTTTAAAACAAATGTAAGGGCAAAAATAAACATAAGGGCCTTACAAAGTTAGTAGGATCTACCAGTTTGAATATATTGCTGTTGTTCTGCCTCATCCTTATTCCATATGATGTACAGTGCTTGGTTGCTCAGTCTAATTTGATTTAGATTTCCTTTTTGACCTTTACTTTCCCAGTACTCCTGGGTTTAATTCTTCCTTTGACCTGCTCTTGCTTGTGATTTCCACAGCCTGCATTAACATGTTATTTAGCTCCACTGTTAACCATAGCACGCAAACAGACAGCAGCTACCATGTATATTCACTGTAAAATCACTGGACAAATTTTCTCAGCATTTGTAATTCTAGACCAAAGAGTTAAATTGTAAAACCAGACTCTACCAAAGCATTCCTCCCACTTATAACTATTTCACCTTGTGCCCTTCACCAGAACCTTCTCCAAATCGACTATGCCTTTCTTGAAATAAAATTATCCTTACTAATCTGGGGAAGTACTGAGTGAAAATGGTTCCAGAACAGAGAGGCTTAATGGGGTGTAACAGGTTAGGTTCTCTAGAGCTGGACTTAAGTTTGAATTTCCATCTGTTACATACTAGCTGTATGACTTTGAACAAGCTATTTATTTACTTTTCAGTCTTATCTTTAAAATTAGGATGATAAAGGTACCTGTCTCATAGGATTGTAGAATTAATGAAAAAAATAAAGAAAAAAAAGGAAAGCACATATAACCAATTCCTCCTGCCTAAAGAGTAAGATTTCCACATTGGCTACTATTGTTATTATTAATTGCTCAGTATAAGGATAAAATGCACTTTATTTTATTTTCAATGTACTTCCCACTAAAATTTTTTCTACTGTTTTTAGGAATAATGTCTTTATAAAACAGTCTACAGTTGCTCAGTTTCAGTTAACACTCCAAAATCAGTTTCCCTTACTCAAGTGTAGAATGTCTTTGCCATTTGCATTTATTGAAACACAACAACTCTTTGTGCCCAAGAGTTGGTCTAAAAATTTTCTTGCAATTTCTGTTAGCTAGACTTTGGTAGACAAGCATAACCTGATATATATTAGCATGACCTGATATATATTAGAGAATTCACTGTATACTCTATGAGCTAATTTATTAAAATGTTAAGTGATCAGGACCAAGAATATCTAGAGCTGTAGATGGGTGGAGGGAATGGGGAGAATTCAGAATTGTATAAATTCTGCAGATTGCTGTTTACATTTGTGAATAGATAGCATATAATAACTTTGAGCCTCTCAGAACCATTTGTACTAGTAAAAGAAATATGAGTTGACTCAAAAAAACTGAAACAATGAATGAAATTTTTGAAGTTATCTTTAAAGATCTATCATGTATATCCACACAAATTGCATCCAGTTGTCTATCTCTATTATATGAAATGGCACTATTTGTAAAGTCATCTCTAACACTGATTCTTTTCACTATCTTACATCAAATAATCACATTTCTTTCCGCACTTTACGATCCTTCCTATGTGATTCTTTCTCTCGATGACTATAATTTAAGATCAAAAGTCAAATGCAGTAATTAAAAATTACAAATTTTGCCAGGTATGGTGGCACACACTTGTAATCCCTGTACTTGGGAGGCTGAGACAGGAGGAATGCAGGTTCGTGGCCAGCCTCAGCAACTTGTGGGGCCCTCCACAACTTAGTGAGACCCTGTTTCAAAATAAAGAATAAAAAATAGGGGTAGGGGTGTAGCTTGAAGGTAGAACGCCCCCGGGTTCCATCCCCAGTACCACACAAAAAAATTTACAAATTTCTTAAGATCTATCTATATAAAGATGGTTCCTGATTATTCAAAGTATATCTACTTTCTGCTTAGACAAGAGAGTTACAAAAACAAATTCACCTTTCTTCTTTGAAGACATAGTTATTAAACTATCTATATATTTCATGGAATTAGAAAATAGCAGGGAGTTAATTCTTTCTTTTATTACCTGCTTTCCCTAATTAAACAATTTTATGCTGAATGAAATGCAAAGAATTAAGTTTATGAATTCTATTATTAATAGAACTTCCTGAATTGAATTGTGAAAAATTTTATGTAAACTTATAAATTTATTATACTTACCAAATATAAAGAATTATAATTACTTAATAGTGTATGTCTATCGTTATATTATATGCTATATTTGAAAACAAGTGTCAGCCGGGCGTGGTGGCGCACGCTTGTAATCCCAGCATTCGGGAGGCTGAGACCAGAGGATCCGGGTTCGCGGCCAGCCTCAGCTACCTAGTGAGGCACTCCGCAACTTAGCGAGACTCGGTTTCAAAATAAAGAATAAAAAATAGGGCTGGGGGTATAGCTCGGAGGTAGAATGCCCCTGAGTTCAATCCCCAGTAACGCAAAAAAAAAAAAAAAAGAAAACAAGTGTCATTAAATGAAACCTATCAAGAACTAAAAGTAAAAAGCGAAGTAAAATAGTTGACATATAGTCTTTCCTGATGGCCTAAACATCACCTCCAGTATTTCTACCTACCTGAAACTAAAGATTCATATGTTGATGAAATTATCATCAATAGATGATGAAGACTATATGACATATATAAGGTCACAAAATTAGTGGCAGCACTAAACTTAGATCAACCTCTATTAACCTTACAATCAAGATTTTGATAAGATGCAATAAAATTTGGATTGAATGATTTCTACTTCATTATCTATTCTTATGAAAATAAGTTTAAAATACTATAAGATTATTTTAAAAACTGATCAGAAGTAATGAAAATTAGAGAGAAAATTTTTATTTTCCCTTAGGACAAAATGATGGAAAAGGGTATTTTTAAAATATCTAAGAGAGGTCAAAGATTTACTGAGTATGTATGGGAGTGAAAAAGAGAGAGAGAATATGGTGGTGGTGATTTTGGTTTAGTTTTATAAATTAATAGAGATTCTATTTTCCTTTTGCAACAGTAATCTGAATTCCAAAAATGAAAGTACACATAAAACAAATTTCTGATAATTTATAAAACACTAAAGTATAAATGAGGAAATTTCTAGAAAATTAAAATGACAGTAAGATAATGGGTACCCAAGAATTTCAAAACTAAAAATCCAGATATTTTCAATCTTATGTTGCATTAGAAAAAGCACTTACAAAAATATCAAAAGTAATTGAAAATAGATTAAATTAGTACACCCAACTCTCTAAACTGTGTGTATATTTTTCCTGAAGTGCATATTCATGAGCTGACAGTAAAGACAGGCTGGCTGCTTTGTTTGACTATAGTTGTTTACCTCGTACTGTCAAGAATGGATTTTGACACAGTATTAATATTGCTATTTTTATTGATATAATTAGCACTGCTATAAATAATTCCTTGGCCTGCCATATCTAAGTATATCATTACAATAAGCAATATTATGTCATCTTTTCTTATATGATGTCTTAGAAATAGACTGCTGACCCAAAGAACAAAAGTGATCTCATGATGTGGAAATTACTGGGGGGAAAAAAAATGTTGTCCCACCAATAGAGACTACTGTTTTGTGTATGAGTTCACTAAACAAACTAGTTTATATTTGTTTGAAACTAAAGTTTCTCACCAATCTGCTGTTTCAATTTCACATCACACCATATTGTACCTAAAACAGGCAATCTGGATTCCTGTTGCTACTTTTTTTTTTCCTCCCCCAAACAGCTCAGGAATGAGTTTGAAATATAAGGCTTACATCTATAAAGCAAAAGAATTAAGAAATCCAAAATTGAGAATGGGTGGGTGAAAATAAGCATGCTTGAAACCATTTGTATAATTGCTAGTGGGTGGCCAGCCCACTTGTGAGTTTTTGATCATTACATGAAAGCAAAATCAAAACATATTTTATCTTGCCTCTAGATCCCATCAGCTGTGACAATAACCTTATCTAGACCTTGAATCGTTTGTTCATTAAACAAAGTAGGGTACTGACCCAGTGCATATTCAACACACAATATTAAGGCCAAAACAAAATGACAATACAATTCAAAACAAGTTTGTGGACATTTTAGACTAGTATATTAAAACCTTTCTTTGTCTTTATCACTTGACAGATGGTTAGCCCTCACACAGCCTAGTATCTCTGGCAAAGAAATGACTGTGTCTAGCCAATAACACCCCAAATTTTGACTTAAAATGCACTGTACACATGCTTAGACTTACCTTACAAATATGAATATTAACAGAATTAGTCATGCTTATTTTATTACTATAAAACTTGACAGATGTCAGGATTTTATCTTTTGTACTATGAATACTTCTCTTTAAAACTCTCAACTATCTAATGATTCAGGTTTTATGAACTTTTCAGATTTCATTCATTTTATGGCCTGCTTGGTAATCATGCTTTAAGAAAACTTCCAAAATAACATTTTAGCCCAAAAGTATTTCAACATTTACCAAGATTTAATTAGCTTGTGTTTCTGTTACTCACAGGAGAGTTCTGGTAACTAACAAAGTGTGTTAATCAAAATCACCTGGGGGAGCCGGGCGTGGTGGCGCATGCTTGTAATCCCAGCATTCAGGAGGCTGAGACCGGAGGATCCGGGTTCGAGGCCAGCCTCAGCTACCTAGTGAGGCACTCTGAAACTTAGTGAGACCCGGTTTCAAAATAAAGAATAAAAAATAGGGGTGGGGGTATAGCTCGGAGGTAGAATGCCCCTGAGTTCAATCCCAAGTACAGCAAAAAAAAAAAAAAAATCACCTGGGAACTTTGAATACATTCCATGTCAAGGACCACAGAGCAAGACTAGAATTATTTATCCAGTACTGAAATGTCTTTATTGAAACACTGCTCATATGTACATATATACTCAGACACATATAAACACACCTTGATCAACCATTCTTACTAGAAATAGCAAAAGTTCTTAGTTTTCAGCATTCTATTAACCATTCTTCTACTTTGCCCTCACTAGAAAAAAAAAAAAAAAAAACTCAGCTAAAACAATATGTTCCATGTTATAAAATCTCTACTTCCTCCTAAATCTTATTTATAGCTTTCATTTGATGACAAGTCTGTATACAAATAGAGGCAATCACAAAGTGCTCTAAACTGCATTAATGTGTACCCTTTCTGGAAGAGGCTGATTATGCTTCATATTAGCATAAAGAAAGATCCTAATGTAAGTATGAAGATACAAACCTTCAACAGTAAAGCACTGGAGGACTGGGGGAAGAAGAACTATACAAAAGAAACCCTCACAGCCAGGCACAGAAGCATATGCCTGCAAGCCCAATACTTGGGAGGCTGAGACAGGAAGATTTCCACTTTCAAGGCCAGCCTCAGCAGCTTAGTGAGATCCTCATCAACTTAGTAAGACCCTATTTCAAAATAAAAAAAGACAACAGAGCTGGCGGGGTTATAACTCATAAAATGTCACTGTGTTCAATCCCCAGTACCACAAAATAAATTAAAAATTGAAAAAAATCTCTCCCAAATAAGGCCTAAACTTAGCTAACAAAGTAAACTCACAGTGATAGAGAAAACTAATGAAAATCAGAATTTGTTATTTAATAACTATAAAGTAGGTTTTGGGAAAGTGAGACACCCACTACTTAAAGCTACAAACTTTGAGTTAAATCATACACTCATTAACCAGGCACCAAGTTTCCTTCTGTTAGAAACCAGGATTTTTCCACCTACAGACAAAATGATTAATGTTCAAATCTTCTGTAATGTTTCTCTTGCACTACAAATGGTCTATTAAATCAGAGAAGTGCCAATCAAATGCTTTAGAAAATTTTTTTTTAAAAAAGTCTAAATAACAAAGCATTTTTTTTTTTTTTTTGCTGGCCTCTCTTTTTCGATCTCTTTAATGTCATCTATAAATTAATTACGACTTTTATCTTCCCTTGATAAAACTACAACTAAAAAAGATTGATACACTCAATTTTGTACAGATATATTCCTAAAAGAAATCCTAACCAAAAATTAACAGATATTCTAGCATTTGTTTTACCATACTTTGCTAACAAGACAATGCTACATAGGAATTTTATAGTAAATTTCAAGACACAAGATGTTTTTAATATAAAGAAACATTTTATTTATTTTAAAGACATGCTTAAAATTATGGAAAGTATAAAATCCCTATCTGTCAAAAAGACTTACTGAAACAGATGGAGAATATTTCATGACAATAACAATAGATACAAGTTAAAATAAACTAAGCTCTTCCTTTCCTATCATTCACAATTGGTAAACTTCCTCTCCCTCGAACTTCTACAAGCTCTTCCAAATTGTAGTTCCTAAAATGAGAATGCAGCTATATTTAACAGTTTCATTCCCCAAATTTCCTCTTCTAGCAATGCAGACTGCCTGAGTGTAAGAGTCCTTACAATGCAAACTGCACAAGGGCAGGCACTCTTCTGTTTTCAGTTAAATCCCAAGTGTCTAAAAACAGGATTATTTCAAAGAATAGAAGAGACTATTAAGCTCTGCTTCCATACCCCAAATGTTTTCAAGAAGTTTCTCCTTACATTTATTCTGAAGATATTTGGAATAATTGAAATTCATTTATAAATTATAGATCCTTTACAGAAATTTAGTTGTAGCTTTTATTGCTCTTCTGAAATGACCTAATTATTCAGTCTAGCCTTTTTTTCTAGGAAGCACAATTTATCAGAAAGTTTTCTGAAGACTTTCACTAATAAGACAAAATAATTCATTTAAAATGGCTTTTCCCTTAGATTTTCTTCCTATGCCAAAGGAGTCAAATTCTTATTAAATTGAAAGAAAGAAGAGTTAGATATTTGTGGGAATCAGGAACTTTCCAGTCAACTACACAGCAAACAGGCATCACATCAAGTGGTTCTACACATATACCCTTGCCCCAAAATCCTCTCATGAAAAGCTTTTCTTTCCTCAGTTATTTCAATTAATCGTATCTTGTCTTTCAGTAGCTAGTTGGTGTACACATGATCTATAGCTTCTTAGTATAGTAGGAGTCTTAAAACACTGGTCTAGATGGGTAAGTACAAAGACATCTTCCTGAAATGGATAAAATTTGACAATCTTTAGTCCTAAATTTATTTCCTTAGTCTATTAATATTGGAACCTCACCACGAAAGGGCATACAGCTTTGAAGACTGGTAGAAAGTAAGCTTCTCACCTCATCTTCATATGGGAAAGGTCTTTATTCCAATGGTCTGTAAGATATGAAATCACAAAGCCAAAAGTATCCAATTGCCCAATTCAGTGAGCAGCTAATATGTTTCTAGGAAGCTCACTTTTGTTTTCATCTGTTTACTTTAGCACCATGTGTTCTCAAGACCAAAGCCCTTCAAAATCAAGCCCAGTGGAAATCACAATCCCAAACTTGGGAATTAAAACTTAAGCAAAGAACATTGAATAACATCAGCAATTTTTCAAGGATAACACTAAAACTATTCTTGGGAGAAGGATTCAAGAGATGGCACAGGGTTATCACCATGCACTATTTGTACATTAATTCTGATACATTCTGATTAAAAATGACAAAAACTGAAAATCAGTGTAATTTTCCCAAAATGTAGCTATACCTAGTTGTAAAGCAAATAGTAAAATCTTGACTGGTCAAATTAATATGTTAGTGAATGGCTTGGGGATGGGGTCTATTCTCACCAGAAAAAAAAAAAGATCCTTAAGATTAGGAGCAGGAACCAGAATGGAAGTAAACCATTTTTGAATTTATGTCAATGATAATTGGTTATTTAAACCGTGTTTACAGCTATAAAATTTATTTACTAAATGGTAATTGTTTTAAAACTTTCAATGGCAACAAGTTACAACAGTAACTTTGGGAGAGTTCACTTGAAAACGCTGGCCTCAGATAATTCTATCAGTTGAAATTTACACAAGGCCTCATAATGAGAAAAATCCATTTCTGCAAAATTTTGATACTTTTAATGGTAAAAAAAAAAAATGGTGAAGACAATTTTCTCTTTTAGAAAAGTAATACTTTCTAATTAGCTTGAGCCCATGCTGCTGATTCTGAGGACAGAGCTACACCCACAGCTTCGAAATTACTTCCTGTTTCATTCAGATTTTTATTGGAGAGTTGTCATCCAGTTACTGACCTCATTCAACCCGGTTCAGAGTAAGAGATCAGCGGATTACCGCGCTAGGTAGTGTAGTTGTACGCCATATTGTGTTTTTCGCCAATGTTTATAGTTTGTGTGTGCGCCTAGCATATGCTTGTGCAAGTGTGTTTATCAATAGAACTTTTAGAAAATTCCTGCCTCCTGCCTCTTCAGCATCCTTAGGAAGGGTAACGGCTTGGGGGGCGAGGAAAGGGGGGGGCCTGCAAGCCACACAGACAGGAATGTATTTAACAATATAAGGGAGCGCATTTAAACTTTCAAAAACCTTCCAACTGTTTTGTCTTCGGTATCAAAAAGCGTTAACATTTTTTTTTTTTTAATGTTTCCAAAGTGACCCAAAGAAGGAAAGGTGACTCTTCCCTTCCCAAGCCCCCTCCTCTCTAGTCGGAGCAGCGAAGCAGGCGGGGGCCGGCGCTGCAGGGGCGTCCAGCGCTCCGGGGCCAGGACACCTCCCGCCCCGTGGTCCGCAGACGCTCCAGAGACCGCGAGAGCCGCGGCAAGCGGGGGAGGGCCGGGAGGGACGCAGGGAGGGGGCGGAAGACAAGCGGGCGCCTCTAGCAGCTCCAGAGCCCCGGCTAGTCCCCCTCAGCTCCTCTTCTTGGAAGCGGCAGCTCCGGGCGCAGGGAGTAAAGAGAAGGCGGCAGAAGACGCGTTTCCAGCAGCGGGACGCCCCGCCCGCTCCTGGTACGCGGGATTCTCCCCGCAGGGTCGGGCGAGGCCGCCGCCGGGCGCGAGGAGGGGCGTCCGGGGGGAGGGGGCGCGCGCGGGGCGGGGCGGGGCGCGCGCGCGGGGCCGGCCGACGGGCCGCGGGATCGCCGCTCCGCAACTCGCTCTCCCGGCCCCACCCCGCTCCCTTCCTTCCCAGTCCCGCTGCCCCCCATTCCACGCGCCTCGCAGACGCCGGATCCCCTCCGGCACGCACACACCCTATCTACCCCCCGCCCCACAACAAATTAGAGTTTTTGGCGTTACCTCCTCGCGCTCTTTAATCTTCTTTCCTCAACTCCTAAACTTCCCCCCGCCCCTACTTCTTCGGCAGAAGGCCCACATTGGGCGCCTCACGCCGAGAACCTCTAGTTTTCTCTACTATTTGGTGGTTCTCCTGCCACTCTTGGCTTCAGTGAGCCAATGGAAATGGGACGCCCCTCGTGAGGTTGCCACCCATAAACAAAATGCACTCTTCCTCCTCCCCTCCCTGCCCCCGCCCCGAGCCACCCCTTCCCTCATCCCTGCCATCTTTGATTGGGCTACGAGACGCCCAATCCGCTATCTCAAACATCCATTGGGGCGCTGACACTTCGCTCAGAGTACTACTAACAGGCGATTGGTCCACATCCTCCCTCTCCCCCTTCGGCCGCGCCTTCGCCCACTCTAGAGAGGTCAGTCGTATCTCGTTGTTCAGTGATCCGAGAAGTGGAAAACTATTGGTCCAGAGAGCCCGTCAGACCGGACTGGACTGAGAGATGATTGGTCGACAAAGACACGATCAAGTTAGGTTGTTTACTCCTCCGCCCCTCCTCCTATTTTCCTCCACGCCCCCGCCTCCTCCCAACTGCTTTTACTTTCTACGCATTTCTATTTCCTCCTTTATTTATTTATTTGTGATAAACTTAAATGACCCGAGGATGGAGGCGGGATTCGAGGAGAGGCCTGAGAATGACGAGTGGCGGCCTGGGGCCAATTGCTGAGGGGGCTGCGGGGTGAGGGGCAGCGGCGGTGGCCAGTGAGAGGCAGGTGTCTGGAGCGCGCTGGGCCTGTGGAGCCGGGATGCCCCAGCGGAGGCGGCGGTTACCCGCTGTCTGGCGCGGCGCGGCGCTCGGGGGGAGAGGTGGGAGGCTGGGAGGGGGTGTCGCTGTCGCAGAGGGCCGAGGCTGCGGGACGGAGACTGGGTCCCGGGCGGTGGAGGGAAAGCGGGCACCGGGGTCTGTCGTGGTGGCAACTTGCAAGGCGATACTGGGTCGGGCTGTTTTCCTGCGAAATGGGGCGCGGGTTGCCGAGCCAGGTCGCGGGAGGACGCCTGAGCCACTCCAGGGAGCTAAGGGAGAATTGTTCCTTTACAGGGATTAGAAAAATGCTATGTAAAATAGTTTGGAGTAAGCCGCCCTTAATATAAATGAGGATTTATTATCCTACCGGAAAAAGCAAATTATGTTTCTTATTACTAAACGCCTCAAGTACCAAAGACCCAACAGGAGCCCACAAAATTCAATATCCTGGGAGCTAGAAAGAACAAATAAAGCAACACGGAAAATTAAATGCAGTTCAGATGCTTCAATAAAACCTTCATCCTCATCCATTTGTCACTCAACAAGCACTCCCCAGAGCCAAATTCTTAAGAATATTGGTCCAGTACTCAGGCACTGAGGGGGTAAAAAAGGCTCAAGGCCAGCCGGAAGTCCAGAATAGATTCCTGAAAAGAATCCCTTAAAAGGACTAAGATGGAAAAAATAATTGCCTTTCAGTGTACAAAGAAAAATAATTCCTGCCAAAATAAGAAGTTGCCCTTTTTAGGGAACTTAAATAGTAACCTGTCCCAAAAGAAGGAGCTTTATAAAAAAATATGCATACAAAGACTATATTGTGTTGGAGATTTGGAAGTTACAGTTATAGGATATGGATTTGATACATAGTTTCAATAGTTAAGAGTTAAGTCTTCTGGATTTTAGCCTAGCCTCCTTTGTTGCACACACAACCTGCTTGCTTCAGGAGATGACTGTCTTTGACTAGGTACAGGTCTTTAGCAGAACCTAACCACAATAAATTATCGCTGGTGGGGGAAAAAAAAAAAAAGTCACAAGGCCTTGATCTCATTAATACCTTTAGAGCTGTCTTCAAAATTATATGCAAGAGGCTCTCAGAATCCAGAAAATTATTATCAGGTATCCAACATAAAGACCAGGGAAATAAATTGTTAATGAATGTGGAAGCCAAAATGTTTTTAAATGTATATATAAATCTTAGCTAAAAGTGATGTAGCGACAGTAATAAGTATTACATACAGAACAACTTCATATGAGATAATAAAGCAAAATTTAACAAAAGTGTTAAAATAGTTAATCCCATGACTACTCCCTCAAAGTACTTCTTAAAACTTTTTTTCCCCCCGCAGTACTGGGAATTGAACTCAGTACCTCCGAGCTACACCCTCAGTCCTATTTTTAGTCTTTATTTTGAAACAGGATCTCACTAAGTTGCAGAGAGCCTCACTCAGTAGCTGAGACTGGTGGCGAACCTAATGGGATTACAAGAGTGTGCCACCATCCCCAGCCTTAAAACTCTTATTAACACATTTTAAAGATATATTTCAGCATATTGACATCAATGTTATTAGGTTATTAGCAGTTTAATGCATTCTATTTCAAACAATAATACAGGGATATGCCGTGGGTATTACTACCCCTATTTAAGATGATGGTTATTTTATGTCTAGATCTCCAAATATTAGAATGCTTGTCTCTAAGGAATGCTTCCATCTTCCTATTTACATTCAACACCTACATATTCCTCTTACCCCTAATAAAAATCCCAAAAGGTGTCGCAGGAATTCCATAATTATTATAAGGGAGCAAAAGATGTTTTCCTGGTTAGCAATTAGAACAGAATAAGTAAATAAAGGAACAGTGTAGTAAGGAAGCAGAATGATGAACAAAGGAAGATTAATATAAAATTAATATCAGAGTAGTGATTGCTTAGAGAATTTTATAAAGAATGTAATTTCTCTACCCTATTACCTTCAGAAATTCCAACAAAGCCCGTAAGGCTTCAAAAGAGGCCAATAGTAGTAAATGTAATCTTCCTATGACACTTGGAATGCTTTTTCACCAAGTGGCACTTCTTAAGAGAGCGAAATAAAGGAATAAATTACTATGTTTTGTACACATGTGGCATATACAATATGAGGATACAAGAAAAAAAAAAAAAAAGCTAAACTCCCAAACACTTGAGATTATTTGTAACACACTGAAATTATCACTATATTAAATTCAAAAATTAGATCCTGCTGTTTAGAGTCTAATAAAAAATTAACTAATTACTAGCCAAAATGAAAAAAGTATTAATGATAGAATAAATAATGTACTATGAGATATCATAAAATACACAATATTTACATCTGGAGGGAAGTAGAAATCAGGGAAATCTTAATGGAAGAAGTGACTTTGGAAATGGACTTTAGAGAATCCATTAGAAAATGTACCACCTTTCCTCACACAACCACATATGCAATACACATCTCTTGATATTTTAGCCACTTAAAAACAGATGTTTCTTTTCTATACATGAACTCACTAATAACTTGAGAAAATAACAGCCAATGAAAGAATATTAAAATAAAAATTATCTCTCATAACAAAATAAATTGAACTAGGCATCAGAATTTGTCAGGGAAATATGAAAAACAAATAAGGTCAGACAATTCACATCCAAAAACAATTTTAGAGGGATTTTATAAACCCACATATAAAGCAGATGTGAGACAAGTTATTCTGCCTCTGGAAACTTTATATAAAATTTGCCTTGAAACACCAAATCCACAATGTGCTATAGGTCTGAAGCCCTTTATAATATTTCATTAGATTTGCAAATGCTTTTCTTGGTTTGCTGTACATATAGACTCTCGTTTCCATACTTGTTTTCTGTTCTACACCAAGCTTTGATTTGAATGGTAGAAGCACACCAGAACCAGAAGTGGTTTCCATCAAGACCTTACTCACATAATGAGAACATAATGTACTTGAATAAAAATGTGATATTAGAGAAAGGAAAATAAGAATAAATCTATTAATGCTGTGCAAATTGAACATCGAGAACACAGAAACAAGCTCGTGTAAATAGCAATTTGATGATGTTACAGATGGTCAACAAAGATTACTGGGAAGGGTAGACTATTCAATAAATGATATTAGGGAAATAGGGGGAAAAGGAAATGGATCTCTACACAATATCCAAAACTCAATTTCAAGTACTTTATAGACTATGTCATAGGTTTGGCCTGCAAACAGGAGGTGAACACAGTAATTGGTGGTTCTATTTGAATTACATAATTAGATTTGGGGAGGAGAAGCAGTCCCCCAAAAGAGCATGGAATTAAAAACAATAATAATGCTCAACATAATGAAAGACCAAGGAACCCTCTTGAATTCCTAGGATTAGTTGTGCCTAAGTCCAACTATATTTCTGTCATTTCTAGTGCATAAACCAATGATTTTTTTTAATTGGTTAAGGTGGCTTGAGTGGGATTTGTATTCAGTTGCAATTTCACATTTGTATGTCTTAGTTGATGCTCACAGACAATTTTACAACTTTATTTACATAGAACCACAATATTTCATTATTATAAGAAGTGCTTTTCATTTTTTTCTACAATTGCAAGAAGGGATGTTTTTCATTGCCTTTTCTAGTTATTGCTTGTGTGTAAGAAAACTTTTACATATTGACTTTGTTTCCATATATCTTGGTGAACTCTTATTATTTATTAATTTTCTTGTTTTTATTATGTCAACATTAATATAATCTAATAGTGGTAGTTTTTTCTCTCAAGTGTTTGTAACCTATTTTTTCATTTTTAAATTTTTGTCTCATTGACCAGAACTTCCAGCAAAATAGCACATCTTTATCTTATTTATGAGTTTTTGGTTTTGGTTTTGGTTTTAGGTACTGGAGATTGAACTCAGGATCATTCTACTTCTGAGGTATACTCCCAATCCTTTTAGGGTTTTTTTTTTTTTTTTTTTTTTTTTTTTTTTTTTTTTTTTTTTTTTTTTTTTTTTTTTTTTTTTTTTTTTTTTTTTTTTTTTTTTTTTTTTTTTTTTTTT
>PVLC010033593.1:6345-17491 GCA_004027655.1 Graphiurus murinus | reverse complement strand
TTTTTTTTTTTTTGGCGGTACTGGGGATTGAACTCAGGGGCATTCTACCTCCGAGCTATACCCCCAGCCCCATTTTTTATTCTTTATTTTGAAACCGAGTCTCACTAAGTTGCGGAGTGCCTCACTAGGTAGCTGAGGCTGGCCGCGAACCCGGATCCTCCGGTCTCAGCCTCCCGAATGCTGGGATTACAAGCGTGCGACACCACGCCCGGCTCCTAATCCCTTTTTAAAAAACATCTATGTATGTTTTCTTGTTTGTTTGTGGCTTCTTTTTTGGGGGGAGGAGGTACTGGAGGTTGAACCCAGGGTTCTCTACCCCTGAGTTAGACTCCCATCCCTATTTTATTTTGAAACTGGGTCTTGTTAAGTTGCTGAGGCTGGCCTTGAACCTGCAATCCTCCTGTCTCAGCCTCCCAAATATTGGGATTACAGGCATGTGCCACCACGACCAGCTTGGCTTTTCTCTCTCCTAGTATTAGGGATTGAAATCAGAGGTATCTACCACTAAGGTATATCCTAGACCTTTTATTTTTTATTTTTTAATTTCAAGACATGCTTGTCACCCAGGCTGACGTTGAACTTGTGAACCTCCTGCCTCAGCCTCCTGAGTCACTGGGATTATAAGCATGTGCCACCATGCCTGATTTTACTCTGAGTTTTTGTTTTGTTTTGTTTTAATGTTGCAGTTACTTTAGTATAAAGGGTCTTATTAAAAAAAAAAATAGAAAGTCCTCAACTATCTCTATCCTTCAAGCATAGCCTTCAAGCATATCTTGAAGTATGTGATTCCAGAAGGATAACCTTCAGTTTAAGAGGAAAATATGGTCATGACCTGGTGTGAGGATTTGGAAGAGCTCTCAGGGACAAATGAACGATGAGTGGGCCTTCTCCATGAGGGGTGTGAGGTGGTGAGAAACCCTTAATGAAGCCAGACTGAGTCATCTGCCTGTCAACCTTCTGTGTGTGGGTGCAATAAAATACTTTTGCAACCTGCCTTATTTCAGAAACCACTTTACCTTTTCCAGTCCTCATGTTTTCTTTCTCTTAAAAAAAAAAAAATTCGTGTAAATTACTGGCAAAACTGCTGATTCACGAAACTCAAATTATGTAACTTGTTATTCCTGACAGAAACAGCTCCCACATTATTTTAAGCTACTCAGTGTCTGTTGCCTTCACCTATTCCATTCCTTATGGGGGAGCCTTATTCTCATCTCACTTCAATGCCCTTTTTCATGGAGAAAAGGGACAAATCTAATAGGTGCCAATTCCACTTCTCATAGTTCATGTCGGCGTAATTTTAACTCAGTACTAGCTTTGAGTTAATTATCGTTGCCAAAGAAGACAGCGTGGAAGGCCACTTCAGAGACGCATCACGTGTCTGAGGCCAAGCCTGGGGGCCCGCAGAGGGGATCAGAGCAGTGTGCACCACCCCTGCTCTTGTCAGTTGCTCAGGTGCTTTCCTGTCTAAATTTATCTCCTTGTAGCCATGATTTCTCAGAACCCAAATCTGTTTTTCCATAGGTAGGTTATAGAAGAGTGAAAGAGATAATGATATAAGGGGAATTGTTGAGCCAGGCTCGGTGGTACACACATGTAATCCTATTACTTGAGAGGCTGAGCCAGGAGGATCATAGTTTCAAGGCCAGCCTCAGCAATTTAGCCAGACCCTGTTTCAAAGTGAAAAAATAAAATAGAGCTGCACATGGTGGTACATACCTATAATCCAAGTAAAGCTGAGACAGGAGAATCACAGGTTTAAGGCCAACCTCAGCAACTTAGTGAGACCTTATTTAAAAATGAAAAATAAAACAGGGCTGGGGGTATAGCTTGGAAGTAGAATGCTCCTGAATTCAATCCTCAGTGCCATCACCAACATAACAAAAGAAAAAAAAAAAAAAAAGAGGGAGATTGTTGTAGAGTGAGAGACTGATGATATAGAAGATGGAAAGTAGTCAGGTGTGGTGGCGCACGCTTGTAATCCCAGCATTCCGGAGGCTGAGACCAGAGGATCCGGGTTCACGGCCAGCCTCAGCTACCTAGTGAGGCACTCCGCAACTTAGTGAGACCCTGTTTCAAAATAAGGAATAAAAAAATAGGGCTGGGGGTGTAGCTCAGAGGTAGAATGCCCCTGAGTTCAATCCCTAGTACCAAAAAAAAAAAAAAAAAAAAAAGGTGGAAAGTAGAGCTACACACCCAGCTAGCTAGCTTCCTTCCATTTATTTATTTATTTATTGAGATTGGATCTTGATACATTGCTCAGGCTGACCTCAAACTCCTGGGCCCGAGGGATCTTCCTGTCTCAGTAATACCACACCGGGTATTACTCTAGTTATTTACCTTCCTGTCTTTTATTTTTTAAATTAGTTTGTGTGTGTGTGTGTCTCTCTCTCACTGGGGATTAAATCCAGGAGCTTTCTATACTCCCAGCCCTTTTTATTTTTTATTTTGAAACAGGGTCTCACTAAGGTACAGCATACTGGCCTTGAACCTACAGTCCTCCTGTCTCAGCCTCCAAAGTACTGGGATTACAGGAATACCTCACCATGTCCAGCAAAATAATATCTTTTTCTGAAAAATAAGATAAAAGAAGAGAATAAGAATCACTGTGCTGGGCGCAATGATGTATGCCTGTAGACGCAGCTTACTCAGGAGACTGAGATATTCGGACTGCTTGAGCCCAGGAGTTCGAGGGCAACCTGGGCAACATAGCTAGACCTTCATCTATTAAAAAAAAAAATCATAGCCTGGTGTGGCGGTGCACGCTTATAATCTCAGTACTTGGGAGGCTGAGATAGGAGAATCTCAGGTTCAAAACCAGCCTCGGCAACTTAGTGAGGCTCTCAGCAACTTAGCGAGACCCTATTTCCAAATAAAAAATAAAATAGGTCTGGGGGGTGTAGCCTGGAGGTAGACGGCCCCTGGGTTCCATCCCCAGTACCAAAAAAACCAAAAAAACAAAACAAACAAACAAAAAATCACTAGTAAACCTATCGCTCTTTAATAACCAATTTTAGCATTTTTAGAATATATCCTTCAGATTTTTATTTCTGTGTTCATATATTTATATATGTTTTTTTCAGGGCTACTTAAAAAAATTCAGTTATACAGGCTTGCTTTGTTGCTTGGAGAATCATGCTAATGTAGCCAACCAACGTCACAGATTCCGTGCACCTTTGAACCAGTTATTTTACTGTGTTTCCTGGCTGTCTGCCATACCCCAAACCTGGCAAACAGTCTTGGAAATTTATACTCCAGCTCATAAATGGGATGAGGTGAGGGTGTGTGGATGGACTGACAAATCCACCCAAATCAACAAAACACATATCCTTCTTTTTTTTTTTTTTTTTACATATCCTTCTAATGGGAGCCAGTCAGTATTTGTATTTGAAGCACATCTAAAATACAAGATAGTTAAGGAATGATAAAATATTCTCATATAATTGACTATAATCATCATTAAGAAGCATAAATAGTGGATTTAAACCATGGAAAAATTTGTTTTTCTAAAGTTCAGTTCAAAATCAAAACAGCTGAACTTGGGTTGTTTTTTGAATATTCTTCTAAGGATAAGTACATTGTTTGAAGTAATTGGTTTAACAACGCTGCGACCATTTTAACGATGTTCCACCAATGGTGGGAATAGGTGACCTTGAAGTTTCTTATGATCCTGTAATATTATACAGTGTCTTGAGGGATAGTAACACTTAGTGTAATTTCATGCACTCTTTACATACTAACACCACCAGTTTTTCCGGACAACACCTATGTTTGTTCTGATAGCTCTCCACCCCCTTTTCTTCTCCAGGGATGCACGTGCACAAACTACCCCGCCCCCAACCATTTGCCTCCTATATCTTTTACATCTGCTCCTTTGGGAGAGTTTATTCTCCTTTTTAATTTTTTTCCCTCTTCTTCCAACTCTTGCATTAAGAAGATTTCTCTCTATCCTTTCTTCATCTCAGGCTCTTCATTTTGGTCTTGAGCAAAACCAGTATCAATCATGGTGATACATTTAAGAGCATGCCTTTAATAAGGAAAAAGAAAACTTAGTTTAGAAGGAAAGGTAGACATTATAAAGAACTAGTGGTTTCAACCTTCAAAGCCCTTGAAAATACCCAGTAATTCCTTCAAAATAGCCACAGAAGTCTCCACCCACCTCCTCTTCTTTAAATAAGCTGTTTTTCCTTAAACATTGGCATGAACTAAAATGGTCTCCAACTATTTATATTTTTGTGTTCATGTAATCGCAACAGCATTGTTTTGTGCTATATTTTCTTTTTTCTTATTGAAGATGTTGACTGTGTAATGGGTTACATAGAGTGATTTGGTCTGGAAAGGAAACTCCCAGATAGGACCATTGTTCCTGTTTAGAAAATACATTCAAGTTCAAAGCAATCCTCTTGTCTCAGCCTCCCAAGTACTGGGCTTATGTTCTTCCTTTTTAAAAATCCACCCAACATTATGATGTGAGACTATAAGACTATAATGCACCAATAAGAGCACATTAAAAATAATAAAATAGCCGGGCATGGTGGCACATGCTTGTAATCCCAGTACTTGGGAGGCTGAGACAGGAGGATACGGGCTGGTGGCCAGTCTCAGCTACTTAGTGAGGCCCTCTGCATCTTAGTGAGACCCTAATTCAAAATATAGAATAAAAAATAGGACTGGGGGTGTAGCTCAGAGGTAGAATGCCCCTGGGTTCAATCCCCAGTACTGCAAAAAATAAAAATAAAATAAAAATAATGAAGTAAATACATAAATTTAAAAAATAAAATCCACCCAAGTATGAATAAAAGTTCCTGTCCCATTGAAGTTATTTATGACTTTGATTGAACATTTTATTATTAAAAATTTGGCTGTAAAATTCAGGAATTTACGTACCAAATGCTACTACTTCTATGTTGAGGGGAGGACAAGGAAAAAATACTATATTTTTTGCTTTGTTTTTCTTGTTTACACATGAAGAGACCCTGGAAGGATACATAAGAAATTTACAGTGTTTATCCATTTGGGACTCGAGGGTGAGAACTGGGTAGATGGGGTGGAAGCAGACTTCTCATGTCCTCGATTTCTTCTTTTTTCCATATAAGTCTTTAGTAAAGTTGTTATTGTTTTGAATCTTTTTCTGTGTGTGTGGTATTGAGCATTGAACCCAGACACATTCTACCTTTGAGCTACACCCCAGCCCGATTTTATTTCTTATTTTTTCTTATTTGAAAACAGGGTCTTGCTAGGTTATGAGCCTCACTACTTGCTGAGGCTGTCCTCGAGCCTGTGATCCTCCTGTTTCAACCTCCCAAGTACTGGGATTACAGGCATGTGTGCCACCATGCCCAGCTGTTTTGAATCCTTTTTAAACAGTACATGTGAGCCGGACGTGGTGGCGCACGCTTGTAATCCCAGCATTCGGGAGGCTGAAACCGGAGGATCCGGGTTCTCGGCCAGCCTCAGCTACCTAGTGAGGCACTCCGCAACTTAGTGAGACTCGGTTTCAAAATAAAGAATAAAAAATAGGCCTGGGGGTGTAGCTCGGAGGTAGAATGCCCCTGAGTTCAATCCCCAGTACCGCAAAAAAACAAAAAACAAAAAAACAGTACATGTATAGTCTCATCTCAGAGGTCTAGAATATTTTGCAGGCACCTTGCTATGGCTTTGTTCCCCTTCAGTGCTCTCAAATGCTATGACTACAGTTCATTATGAAGCTTTCCATTAGGAGTTTCTGATACTGCAAGTACAGCCAAACCCTAAGTTATTGTTGGCTAATTGGAAGAATCATTCAATTGAAATTACTGTAGTATTTTGCCAACTGGATACTCAGTTGTTTCCTAATAAAACTATCAGATAATGCCAGCAAAATTCCCTAAAAGTTACTTAATTCCCCACCTCTCATAGCATCTGGTATTAGCATCATAAGATTATATGAGTTTGCTGCTTTTAGAAAATAAAGGTTGGAGTTAGGCATGGTAGCCAGTTCTTGGGAGGCTGATACAGGAGGATCACAAGTTTGAGGCCAACCTCAGCAACTTAGCAAGACCCTCAGGAATTTAGTGAGACCCTTTTTCAAAATAAAAAAAGAAAAAGAAAAAGGGTTATGGGTGTTTAAGAGGTAGAATGCCCCTGGGTTCAATCCCTAGTAAAAAATAAGTTAAGATAATAAAAGTTGATTTACTTTTAGTACTTAATAATTCTGCCATTTTTAGTTGTACATGCTAAGCCAAATACTTTCTTTCATCTGGATTTTCATAGTTTTATCATCTGTAGCCTTTATTTTACCTTATAGAGAGCAAAGAGAAGGGAACTTCATTATCACATTAGAGAAACTGCAGTGAGACATTTTATTTATTTATTTACTTACTTACTTACTTACTTATTTATGATATTGGGGATTGAACCCAGGGGCATTTTACCTCTGAGCTACACCTTCAGCCCTTTTTTTTTTGGGGGGGGGTACTGGGGATTGAACCTAAGGTCATTCTACCTCCAAGCTACACCCTCAGCCCTATTTTATTTTTATTTTGAAACAAGGTCTCACTAGGTTGATGAGAGTCTTTTTTTTTTTGGTACTGGGGATTGAACTCAGGGGCATTCTACCTCTGAGCTACACCCCCACCCCTATTTTTTATTCTTTATTTTGAAACCGAGTCTCACTAAGTTACGGAGTGCCTCACTAGGTAGCTGAGGCTGGCCGCGAACCCGGATCCTCCGGTCTCAGCCTCCCGAATGCTGGGATTACAAGCGTGCGCCACCACGCCCGGCTTTGATGAGAGTCTTACTACTCTCTGAGTCTGTCCTCAAACCTGTGATCCTCCTGTCTCAGCATCCCAAGTACTAGGGTTACAAGCATGTGCCACTACACCCTGTTCCCTCAAACTCTTTTCATTCTTTATTTTGAAACAGGGTCTTACTAAGTTGTGGAAGGCTTCACTAAGGTTGCTGAGGCTGGTCGCAAACCTGCAATCCTCCTGTCTCAGCCTCCCACATACTGGGATTACAAGCAATACCACCATGTCCAGCTGAGACATTATTTTATTAAACACTCATAGCCAGGTGTAGTGGTGCATGCTTGTAATCCCAGTACGTAGGAGGCTGAGACAGGAGGATCGAAGGTTCAAGACTAGCCTCAGCAATTTAGTGAGACCCCCATTTCAAAATAAAAAGGGATAGGGATATAGCTCAGAGGTAGAATGCCCCTGGGTTTAATCTCTGGTACAAAACAAACAAACAACAACAACAACAAAAAACCTCACTTATGATAGCTGTGGGATAGATAGGTATTTTTGACAGATGAACAGTTTGGGATTAGTGAGGTTTTGAAGGTTGCTGTTTGTGGCTGACCTGGGAAGAGCTGATCTGACCAGGTCTCTGGCTTTATTTATCTTGAGGTCCCCTCATGCTGTTGATAAAGGGGTAAAATCTCACTCCTCTTAAAATCCCTCATTAGAAAGAACAGACGGAATTGATTTATAAATATCCCAGATTACCATCTGCTGATAAGGCAGTGGTTGAATGAATTTAAAAACAGGCTTTTCAATTTCACTTTATTACTGTAAAATAACATTGATGCTTTAGTCTAGAAACTGGTGCTAGATTTGAAGAAGAAAACTGACAGATTAACTGGGCGTGGTGGCACATGCCTGTAATACCAGTACTTGAGAGGCTGAGACATATCTTGTAATTCTTGTCTAATAGAAAAGGACTTAAAATTCTTTTTTTTTTTTTTTTTTTTTTTTTTTTGGTGGTACTGGGGATTGAACCCAGGGGCATTCTACCTCCAAGCTGCACCCCAGCCTTTTTTTTTGTTTGTTTGTTTTTTGTTTTAATGTACTGAAACAGGGTCTTTCTAGGTTGCTGAGTCTTGATAAGTTCTTGAGGCTGTCTTGGAACCTGCGATCCTCCTGTCTCAGCCTCCCAAGTACTGGGATTACAGACTTGCACCACCACACCTGGCAAAAATTCTAAATTTAAAAGCTGCTTGTTAAACCAGGCGTGGTGGCGCACGCTTGTAATCCCAGCATTTGGGAGGCTGAGACCAGAGGATACGGGTTTGCAGCCAGTCTCAGCTACCTAGTGAGGCCCTCCGCAACTTAGTGAGACCCTGTTTTAAAATAAAGGATAAAAAATAGGGCTGGGGGTACAGCTCGGAGGTAGAATGCCCCTGAGTTTAATCCCCAGTATCGGGGGAAAAAAAAAAAAAAAAGTTGCTCGTGAGATGGGTGTGGTGGCACATGCCTGTAATCCTAGTAGTTGGTAGGCTGAGACAGGATTTCAGGTTCGCAGCTAGCCTCAGCAATTTAGTGAGACCCTGTTTCAAAATTTTTTAAAAAATAGGACTAGGGTATAGTTAAGAAGTAGAATGCCTCTGGGGGTGGAGTGGACCTGCTTGCTTCTGTTAAATTTTAAACCTGTGGAATTTGAATGTCTTCATATTGTTATCTGCAGAACTATCAAACTACTGCTATCAGCAACCAGTATCCATTAAATTTAACAATGATAAGAATTACTTCAGTCATATTCTAAAACTCTTATCAAAGATAACCAGAAGCCACTTATATTGATCCTTGAAAATAGAGAAATCACTTTTTTTTTTTTTTAATACTGGTGATTGAACCCAGGAACATTCTACCTCCAAGAGACACCCCCAGCCCTATTTTATTTTATTTATTTTAAAGCAGGATCTTGTCCAGTTGCTGAGGGTCTTACTAAATTGCTGAGGCTGGCCAAGAATCTGCGATCCTCCTGTCTCAGCCTCCCAAGAACTAGAATTATAGGAATGTGTCACCATGCTCAGCTCATTTTGCTGATTTTTTATGAATGTTAGCAAATACCAGAATGAGCTCCTATTAACCAAGTAAAGATGATAGAATATTTTAGTTCTGAATTCTTATATACTATACTATCCAATGGTTCCATTACTAATAAAATGTATTTATGTCTCTGGATGAAGAGGGCACTATGATCTGAATGTCTCCCAAAATTCATGTGTTGGATACTTAATCCCAATGCAATATGTTGGGGGGCGGAGCCTTTCGGGAGATACTTAGGTCACGCGGGCTCTGACCTCCTGAATGACTAATGCTGCTATAATAAAGGGCTTAGGGGAGTGGGTTGTCCCTCTTCTCCTCTTCTGCCATGAGAGGACACAGAGTTTGTCCCTCTTTGTTCTTTCTACCTTCTGTCGTGTAAGGACATAGCTAAGAGGCCCTTATCAGATGCTTGATCTTGAACTTCCCAATCTCTAGAACTGGGAGAAATCAATCTTTTGTTTTGTTTTGCTTTGTTTGTGGTATTGGGGATCAAATGTGGGGCCTCAACACATGCTAAGCAAACACTCTACACTCTACTACTAAGCCATGCCCCCAGCCCAGTAAGAAATAAATTTCTGTTCTTTATAAATTACCCAGCCTCAAGCATTCTGTTATAGCAGCACAAATAGACTACTACAGATGGTGAGAATGATTCTGAGAAAATTCAAACGACTGGGAAAGTTTTAAAAGAAGCAGAATGTCACAGGGAGTGGAGAAAGCACTAGAGTCTCTTATACTTAACACTTAAGAATAGCGTTGTTGAGATATAATTCACATGCCATTAAATTTGCCCTTTTAAATTACATTTCAGAGCTGGGCGTGGTGGCGCACACTTGTAATCCCAGCATTCGGGAGGCTGAGACCGGAGGATCCGGGTTTGCAGCCAGCCTCAGCTAACTAGTGAGGCACTCCGCAACTTAGTGAGACCCGGTTTCAAAATAAAGAATAAAAAATAGCGCTGGGGGTGTAGCTCGGAGGTAAAATGCCCCTGAGTTCAATCCCCAGTACCGCAAAAAAAAAAAAAAAAAAAATTACATTTCAGTAGTTTATTCAGAGTTGTGCAGCTATCGACTATCTAATTTCAGAACTTTCATCACCCAAGAAGAAATTCTACACCCATTATCAGTCGTTCCCATTTCTCCCTCCCTCGGTCCTTAGCAACAACAATTCTATTTTCTCTCTGGAGATTTGACTATTTTAGACATTTAATAAAAAGTGGAAACAAATGATACATGATCTTTTGTGACTGGTTTATTTCACTTGGCATAATGTTTTCAAGGTTCATTCATGTCACATGTGGTATTTAATTTTTTATTGCTTAAAATATTCTGTTATGTACATATACCATATTTTGCTTATTCATTCATCCACTGATAAATATTTTGTTTGTTTCCACTTTTTGACTATTGTAAATAATGCTGCCGTTGGGTTATATGGTAACTCCAACTTAAGTTTCTGAGGAATTGCCAAACTCTTTTTCAGAGCATATGCCATATTTTACTACCAGTCATGTGTGAGGGGTCAGATTTCTCCACGTGTTCTCTAACACTTGTCGTGAGTGTGAAGCAGGGTCTCATTGTGGTTTTGATTTGCAGTTCCCTAATTACTACTCATGAACTTAATGAACTTCATGAACTTAATGGTCATTGGTCTTTGGAGGAATGTCCGTTCAGATCCTTTGTTCTTTTTTTTTTTTTTTTTTTTTTTTTTGGTTTAATATTTAAACTTTTTTTTTGTGGTACTGTGGATTGAACTCAGTGGCATTCTACCTCTGAGCTACACCCCCAGCCCTATTTTTTCTTCTTTATTTTGAAACAGGGTCTCACTAAGTTGCGGAGTGCCTCACTAAGCAGCTGAGGTTGGCTGTGAACCCGGATCCTCCAGTCTCAGCCTCCCAAATGCTGGGATTACAAGCATGTGCTGTAAGGATAGAAAAATTAAAATACTACTAGAATGCAGAAGCCCAGGTCCCTCTTGGATTTCAGAAGAGTCCAAACCCCCCTTAAGCTCTCTGACAATGATAAAACATTAAGTAAACATCTGAAAATGGAATATAAGCCATATGTTTGCAAATGTCTGCTCTGTACTTATCTGGCCTTTTGGGGCGCTGTGACCATGAACACTCTGACTGTTCAAGATGTTTTTATTCTTTTTTTTTTTTTTTTTGGCGGTACTGGGGATTGAACTCAGGGGCATTCTACCTCCGAGCTATACCCCCAGCCCCATTTTTTATTCTTTATTTTGAAACCGAGTCTCACTAAGTTGCGGAGTGCCTCACTAGGTAGCTGAGGCTGGCCGCGAACCCGGATCCTCCGGTCTCAGCCTCCCGAATGCTGGGA
>PVLC010033592.1:0-17416 GCA_004027655.1 Graphiurus murinus | reverse complement strand
GCTCTTCCAAGTGACTTCAGGAGGATGCTTGATCCAGAATATGCCAGGTATTCCAGATTCAGAGGTCAAATGCACTTGGGAAACTCCATTCAAGTTTTGGGGGTTGACAAGGCAGTTGGTCTATTGGGGATGTTATAGGGGGATGTTATAGGATTTTAAGCAACATACCTGGCCTCTGCATCAAATCTGTCCCACTCATATCATCTGCTTGGTTGTGGCAACCAAAAGATGCCTCCAGATATTGCCGAGTGTCCCCTGGGTGGCATAACTGCCCCTACTTGAGAATCACAGCTTGATCCTACTTCAAAATCTGTTTGATAATATATCTCTCTCCCCACTCCATTTTATTTATTTATTTTTTGTACTGGGGATTGAACCCAGGGGGCATTCTACCCCCAAGCTACACCCCCAGTCCTTTATTACTAAACAGGGTCTTGCTGAGGCTGGCCTCCAACCTGCAATCCTCCAGTCTCAGCTTCCCAAGCACTGGGATTACAGATGTGTGCCACTGCACCTGGCCCATTTTATTTTTTATTTGGCGAATCACTTGTCTCCCAGCTCTTCTTTAGTAGAGGGTTCCTCAGAATACATTTTTGGTTAAAACCCTACAGTTAAAAGAAACTGCTACCTCCTTTTAAATCCTACAGGCTGCTGCAGACTGTGTGTGTGTGTGTGTGTGTGTGTGTGTGTGTGTGTGTGTGTGTGTGTGAGATAGAGAGAGAGAGAGAGAGATAACATGTATAGATATGAATATACCTCCATGGGGCTATATCTTGTGTGAGCCCCGAGAAGGCTCAGACAACTGGATAAATGAATAAGGTCCCGGAATCTGGAAGAAGCTTTGAATTCATAAATAAGAAGAGAAGAATTAAGAGGAAAATAACTCACTTTAGAGAAACCCCTAAAACTCATTCATTACAGCTAGGACCAAAGCAGAAAGGAAGCAGTCATTATGCCATCATAGCCTGGGGACAGGAGAGGTACCACCTGTGCCGCTGTTGCTTCTTCTCTCACTCTCCCCTGGGTAGCGCACAGAATCTTGTGTTCACGGGTCAGGAGGGGACCCAAGGCCATACTGCTGGTCCTTCGGGCCTCCTCACATGCTTCCATTCACTGTGGTGGGAAGAATGCAGTTGCTTCCGAACTTAGCAGGCCCAGATCAAAACCCAGCTCCGCTGCTAATGAATTATGAAGCCTTAAACAAGTAGCTTCACTTCCCAAACTTCATTTGCCTGATCTGTAAAATGGAGATAATAGCAGTGCTCACTTTCTAGGGAGGTTGCGGGGACAGATGAGTGCTTTCATGTCGAGCACTTGGCAAAGCGCACACACATGCCCAGAACACTAGGGAAGGCAGCAGGAGCAGTGTGGCTTAAGGCAAGCGTGGTGTGAGGAGCCCCAGAGCCTAAAGTGTTTTGTCCATTTGGGGTGACCAGTTATATCGACATCTAGGTCTTCTGTCTGGGCTGTAACACAGGCACGCAATAGGTCATCTCCCATTTCAGTGTCACCACTGTTCTGGCTTCCATGATGGGCTGAGGAGCAGGAAAGCAAAGGAAGCAAGCTGGGGTGGGCGTGGGGGTGCGGGTGAAGGTCTGTTCACTGTGCAAAATGAGCAGACTCAGAATCGCGCATGGAGGTTTAAATGGCTCACTTCTGATGACATCTCTCCTACAAGAAGCACAGCTGGCATGCTTTTCCGTTTGGAGACATGGTTGACAATTCCTCCATAATGGGGACACTACTGGCAATTTTCCTACAGAGTGAGGCAGATGGCATTTTTTTTCCTTCAGAGATATGCAGGCAACAGTTTTGCCCCCGGAGAGAAAAGGCTCGCTGATTGAGATGCAGCCAGTAATTTTTACTATACAGAAGACACATCCAATAATTTTCCCATTGAGAGAAACGACCAACAATTCTCCCACGGAGGGTAAGAAGTCCCTTGGACCGACAGTGCCGGCCTTCATCCAGCTGAGGACAGCGAGAGAAGGAGTGTGAGATTTAATTAGTGGCTACTGAACTACCATGGGCCAGAGACTGGGAATTGAGATGTATTCACACTCAGATGGAGGACTTCGAACTGGGAAACAATGAAGCCCAGTGGCTTAACCTTTGCAGTGCCTTTCGCATACCCTTCATTAATTCTACAAACAACCACTGGGCAGGGAGCACAGCAACAAGGGGAGATAACAGCCTGGAGGAGCATGAGAAGTTCCTCTAGAAGAAGCTGAGTCAGCCCTAGCTTTCATGCAACCGCCTAAAAAGCCTCCGAGTAGGTTATGCTTCCTTCTCAAAGGAAGAAATCATTCAAAGTTTAAAAATAATACTAGTCAAAATCCCTCTCTCTCTCTTTTTTTCGGTACTGGGGATGGAACCTGGGGGCATTCTACAGCCCCACCCCTATTTTTTTATTCTTTATTTTGAAACAGGGTCTCACTAAGTTGCAGAGGGCCTCACTAAGCAGCTGAGGCTGCCCTCGAACCTAGATCCTCTGGTCTCAGCCTCCCAAATGCTGGGATTACAAGCATGCGCCACCATGCCCAGCTCTCTTTTTTTAAGATTGCAAAAAATAGGCCAAAAGTTTGCAGGGGAGGAGCAGCAATAGGCGAAGGGGCTGGTGTGGTCAGTAGAGCCCCAAGAAGAGGCTAAGCCTTAAAGGATCAGTCATTGCTGGACAGAGCACAGGTTGGTAAATGCTTTAGGCTCTGAGGGCCATTGTTGCATGCAACAACTCTGCAACAACTCAACTCTGCCTTTGCAGCACAGACAATATGAAAGCAGATGAGCCCCGTGGCTCACTTATGGGCACTAAAATTCCATATAAATTTTTTATGTGTCAAGAAATACTAGTTTGATGTTTCCAACTACTTAAAAATGTATAAACATTGTTTTTCACTGGAGCTGCGCACAAACAGGTGATGGGCCAGGTTTGGCTGTGGAGTGTAGTGTGCTGATCATGGTGTTTGGAGGTAGGAGTGGTACATCCTATGCTGGATGGGAGAATTAGCAGGAGTAAATGCCTAGGGTGCATATTTTGGGGATAGTGATGATGTATAGAAGAAATAAGAAGGTAGAAAGGAGACAGACAGGAAGGGAAAGTAAAATATAACTTTAATATAAAAAACCTGGAACTGAAGCACTTCAGCCTCTATTCCACAAACCGGTTCTCTTTCCCAGGCCTGACTCTCCCAAATTCCTGGAAAGTCTGTACATCTTGGAGTTAGCTAAAAGAAACTATAATTGCTCTGTACATTGATAACAAGACGGGTACGATAACTTAGGACACTCTCCAGCTTATCTGTCAATCAGCTAATGAGGACCCCAATCAGCCTGAGGACCCTAAGGTTGACCAGACCACCAGACCACCAGGAAGTGCCTCGGGACTACTGGACTGAGATCATCCACCCTAGAGCCGACCGGGACCACTTGACCACCATCAACCGCCTAGGGGACTACCGGACTGAGATCATCCTCACCCATCTCCTCTAGCCCACCTCTCACGAAAGTCTCCTATAAGAGGACAGCCCTGAACTCCCCAAAATTCCCTTCCTCATCTTGAGATGGCCCGCATTATTTCTTGAATGTACATTTCTTCCTTTTTCCCTTTTCCTCCAAATAAACCTCTGTCCATGTCTCTGACTGGCGCGTGCTGAAATTCTTTTCCGTCACGTTAGCCAAGGACCCTGCAGATCCTGAGTTCCTGAGCTGAGGACTCACCCCAACAGTGAGACTCTAGGACTGGTAGCACAGAGAGATCCTGAAGAAGGGCTGGAAGATGAGTTCATTGGTTAGTAAGCTGCAAAATTGCTTTCCTAAGGTATGTCTCTCAGGTCGGTGTGGGAGAAGTTAATGGACTTTGGTGTCAGATGTATTGGGGCTGGGACCTGTGCTACATCACTTACAGCCTGGAGTGTCTGTTAGTTCTTTTTTTCTTACCTCCTTAAAATTCAGCTTCATCATCTTTAAAATGCAGATATCACTGTGCAAGGTTACAAGGATGAGATGAAAGCCTGGCCCACTGTACTAGGTGTCTTGTTTGCTTTCATCTCATCAGTACTACTGTCAACAGTACTACTGTCACACACTGTCAACCAGCAGCCATTGATGGGGGGTGTAAGGCACATTGATACGTGCTAGGGTGAGAAAGATAAGGCCCTGTGCTCCTTCAACAAACAATGGGCATTCTTATTTAACATGCGTGGAGGTTCTTCTTAACTCTCATAGGAAAAAAAGTTGCTGGTTTCCCTATGGCAGGAAGAAAAATGCCACCCCCAAGAAGTCTCCCCCTTACCCCCTAGGACCTGTGAAGATGTTATGTTGCACCTCGAGTGGAATTAATTAGGGCTGATAGTCAGCTGAGTTTAGGATGAGGAGATGAGGCTAGATTATATGGGTGGGTCCAAGGCAACAACAAAGGTCCCTCTACCTGAAAAAGGGAGGCAGGAAGGTCAGTGTCATGGTGACCTGTGTGACAAAGATGAGCCTGGTCACTGCTGGCTCTGGAGATGGAGGGGCCATAAGCCAAGAGATGCAACTTCTAGAAGCTGAAACAGCAAGAAAACAGTTTCTCTCCTAGAACTCCTCAAAAGGAACACAGCCCTGCTGACATCTTGGCTTTGGCCCAGTGAGACCCAAGTCAGACTTTTCGCTTCCAGAAACTGTAAGATAATAAATGAGTTCGAAACACACTTATTATTTCTTACAGCAGCAATAGGAGATTAATGTCCTCCCCCTAATGTCAATAAAGGGAGGGGACAGAGTTTATGAGCTCCCTCTCAACTCTGCAAAACTCTTTATCTCCCTGGGCCCCAGTGCCAGCTCCTGCACTCTGTGGTCCCTGTTGGCAGCTGTTTCTCCACAACTGGCCACGGCGGGCTGCTCCTGGGCCTGGGCTGGGGCTCTCACAGGTTCACCCCTTCCAAGAGAACTGGTGAAGCGCCCCAGCTCAGCTGCCTGCTCCTCCCAGTGCCCCTGCTGCTCTGCCTACAGACTGGCACAGTCCACGCGGCAGCTGCAGAAGCACAGCAAGCCTGGCGACACTGAGATGATCAGGGCTGAGGAGGAGAGCCTGCCCTGGGCTGGATGCAGCTTCACAAAGTCACGCCCCTCCTGCCCCTTGGCCTGGCATTCAGGGCCCATCCTATCAGATCCGAGTCAGTATGCCAACATTCCTGCCCCTTCTGTTCCAACGCTGCACTGCAGTCCACCTGGCTTGCCCATCCTCTGCTCTGGTTGGACGACCTCTGCCTCCAGGGCCAGGCGGGTAGTGAAACAGGTAAAGCATGCACAGGTAGGCAGCAGGGAATAGTGGGACTGTGGCAACCCAGAGTGTCCACACCCCATAGAGTGGTAGTTTCCGCTTAGGTCCAGCTGGATACTGCCATGCAGGGCTGTGACTCTAGCATTGCCAGATTGTCCCATTTGTAAAGTCTAAATTTTTCTGAGGAGTCCTGATGTTTCTTTTCTTTTTCTTTTGTTGTATTGGGTATCAAACCCAGGGGAATTCTACCTTTGAACTACACACCCCAGCCCTTTTTTTTTTTTTTTTTCTTTTTGTTTTTGCAGTACTGGGGATTGAACCCAGTGGCACTTTACACTCTAGCACTATTTTTTATTCTTTTTTTTTGGAATTGGGGGTTGAACCCAGGGGTATTCTACCTCCAAGCTACATTCCCAGCTTTATTTTTATTTGTTGATTTGAAACAGGGCCTCATTAAGTAGCTGAGGCTGGCTGAGAACCTGAGATCCTCCTATCTCAGCCTCCCAAGTACTGGGATTACAAATGTGTGCCACCACACCTGGCTATTCTTTATTTTTGAAACAGAGTCTCACTAAGCTGCAGACGGCCTCACTAAAGAGCTGAGGCTGGCCGTGAATCTGTGACCTTCCTGTCTTAGCTTCCCAAGTACTGGGATTACAGGTATGCACCACTACGCCCAGCTGCCCTTTTACTTTTGAAACAGGGTCTTGCTAAATTGCTGAGGCTGGCCTCAAACTTGTGATCCTCCTGCCTCAGCCTCCTAGGTACTGAGATGACAGGTCCTGGCCATTGCACTTTGCCTGATTTTCCAGGATTAACAACTAATTTAAAGAAGTGGAGTGTGTGATCAGACATAAGTCATCTGTTAGTGACAGGGGTCATAGTTTATGACTGCTGGTTTATACCCTGTAAAGATGATGGAGGTGCTTATGGAACCTGCTCCAGGCTCACTGTGTATCTCTTCCTGCTGTCCTCATTCTCTGGCTCCTCTTCATCCCATGGGGCACATGGTCTTTTCCAGGAAGCCTCCCGAAACCATGTCAGCCCACTGTCCAGTTTCTTCCCTCTTGCTGGTAAACTTGGGCATCCTTTAAACTTCCTCCTATTAATTCTGAAAAATTTGTATTTGTTCCAGATTCACACGGAGCAAAAAATTTCCAGCTCAGAAATGGGCCTTACCAAGAGAAAAAGAAAACACCAGTAATGACAATAGCACCTATCACCTGTCAGGTACCACACAGAATAAGAATCATCATCTTCTTCTTCTTTTTTTTTTTTTTTTGGTGCTGGAGATTGAACCCAGGGACCTTCTACCACTGAGCTATATCCCTAGCCCTATTTTTAGTTTTGAATCAAGGTCTCACTAAAATGAGGAGGCAGGCCTCACTATGTTGCTGAAGCTGGCCACATACCTGCAATCCTCCTGTTTCAGCCTCCCAAGTGCTGGGATTACAGGCATGTGCCACCATACCCAGCTGAATCATCTCCATTTTATAGTTGAGGAAACAGAGGCTTGGAGAGATTGAGACCCAGAGGACCGGGGTCCCTGAGCACACACATCAAAAGGGCGCATTATCTCTGAAGTTAGAACTTTCTCACAAAGGAGCCTCAGAAAGAATCTATGATCTAAAGAGAAGGAAAACAAGAACCTGTGTTTGGTTCGGTGTCAGCCTCTTAATCTAAAGCCTGAATTGGGGCCAAGTCCACAGACAAGTTCATTACTGTGGAGCTGCCTGTCTTTCTATTGTGAGGAATGATCATTTATTGTCCAAGTGAGGCTGGTGCCTCTTTGAGAACTGTTGTTTTGGAGAGATATGATTGAAGGAGGTCTCTAAGCACATTCTCTTTAGCAGGTAGAGGGAGGCCCCTCCTGCCCAGGCAAGACAATGGGCTGGCAGTGGACATCTCCACAGGAGATAATGAAGAAATCTGGTAACCGCCAGGTCTGGCTTTACAAGGGCTCACATTCACTCTCTCACGCCATTCTATCCTCTGTCTGCAAGGCTGGTAAGCAGGAATGGTATCCATGGGGCTTATGCTATCACACATTCCTATGGCTAGAGGCCCCACACACTGCAGCCAGAGACTCAGGGTGTCTTGCTTTCTCTCTTCTCTCCCTCCTTCTGTTCACTCTCTCATAATTTGTTCCCAACAGGAAGCTTAGTGCAGCTGCTCCCAGAGAAGCCTTAGCTCCCTGGGGAGCCTCTGCCCAGGTGGAAGAACCCGTGAGTGAGTGGCCATTATTAGGGGTGATTGCTGGGAAGCCGGTTGTCATGGCACCGCAGAGGCTAGGGCTGCACTCCCAAGCTGTCCCCGTTTTCCAGGCTGTAGACATAATTACTGTGATGGGAGGCAGGCACACGAAGAGGGAGAGAGGAGCAGCTCCCCGCTGACAGCAATCTCCTTGCAGAGCGAGGTGAGCAGTTCGCTCCGAGTAGGGCAGTCGGGCCCTCTTGGCCTGGACCAATTACTGCATGGGGAGGGACCCTGGTGTGGGCTGGTCACTGCTTCCTTATGTTCTCCTGGCTCCAGTGCTACATCTCTGTGTCCCCAGCATGGTTTTCTACAAGAATACATTGCTCCAATCTGCAGTGTGCATGCCTGGGGCAGTAACACCATGTGTTGGAGTAATAGTCCAGTCCTGTGTTGGAGAATAGAGAGGAACAGTTTCTCATCTGTCATGCACTGTTCTAAACTCTTTGTGTGTGTGCGTATGTGATATTGGGGATTGAATCCAGAGGCATTCTACCTCCAAGCTACATCCCTAGCCCTATTTTATTTTATTTTGAAACAGGGTCTTACTAAGTTGGGGAGTGCCTCACTAAATTGCTGAGGCTGGCTGACCTGCAATCCTCCTGTAAAGTACTGGGATTACAGGTATGCACCACCATGTCCAACATGTGCCAAACTCTTTTTTTTTTTTTTTTTTTTTGCGGTACTGGGGATTGAACCCAGGGGCATTTGACCTCTGAGCTATACCTCCAGCCCTATTTTTTATTCTTTATTTTGAAACAGGGTCTGACTAAGTTGCAGAGTGCCTCACTAGGTAGATCTTCCGGTCTCAGCTTCCCAAATGCTGGGATTCCAAGCATGCGCCACCACGCCCGGCTCTTGTGCCAAACTCTTTATGTGACCATCTGCCCTGGGTCACAGGCTAGGAGGAGGCAAAGCTAGGATGGAAAGCAAGCTTGGCTCTCTTCTGTCTCCCATATGGCATCATTTCTCTTTAACAGACACTGGAGCCTCAGACCTTTGAGGGCATGGTCCCAGAAAAGTGAAATTGGACCGGTCCAAGTTCTAAACATCTGATATTCACTACTGTACTCTCACAGACCAAACAGAATTAGCCAGAGCGGAGTTGCCACAGTGTACCAGGGGCAGTGTGCGGATTAGCCACCATGTTGACTGAGCACCTAATACCTGCCAGGCTCCCTGTATGGTTCCAGACATACCACTACCACGGGCTCTCCTTCCCTCCAAGGTAATTCCTGACCTCATAGTCACTGTGGTCTGATGTAGAGAGAGGATAATTTCACAGCCACTGTCGACAGCAAAGGCTTCATCCCTCGGCAAGCGCATTTGCTTAGTGACTCAGTCATGGGGAAGGAAAGACAGGCTGTCCAGCCTATTCCCCTTTTGTATATAGCTGATGAGAGCAGGAGAACTCTCCTTCTGCACCACTGCGGTGTCACCTACCTTTAGCGCACGAGGCACACCCTCAGCAGGTAACAAGGGAACGAGGGATGCAAGGCAGGTTGATTTCTGCTGTGAAGTGCTCCTGCTCTTCTGTGCTCTCCCTAGCTTAGCTTTCATAGGTGCCTGGCTTACCTGCTGACCACGCCCTAAGGCCTGGCAAGGCAAAGACAGGGTGTGTTTATAGATGTTACAGATCAACATTTGACCATGGACTCTAGACCTAGATTTGAATTTAGTCTCTACTTTTGATGAGATCTTTGACTGTGTAAGTTACTTGCCCTTCTGAGCCCCATTTTCTCATCTTTAACTCTGAGTTCATGGACCATTGTGATAATAAAGTACTGATAAATATCTGAGCATGGTGGCATTTGCCTCTAATCCCAGTACTTGGGAGGCTAAGACAGGAATATCACAGGTTCCAGGTAAGCCTCAGCAACTTAGTGAGACCCTCAGCAACTTAGCAAGACTGTTTCCAAATTAAAAATACACAGGGCTAGGGTATAACTCAGAAGTAGAACATCCCTGGGTTCAACCCCCAGCACCTCAAACAGCAAGAACAGCAACAAACAAAAATGGATAAATGCTGAATGTTTACTGTGGACCATTCATATCTTATTGAATCCTCACAATAGCAACTAATTTAGACTCAGTACTGTCCCCATTTCAAAGAGGCAGATGTCTAGGCTTAGAGAGGTTAAGTGGAAGAAGTGAAGTCCAAGTTACCCACCTTGATTTGTTTGACCCCAGAACCAATACTTACTACTATGTATACACCCCCTTTCTAGCCTCATTAAAACCACGTGTCCAAACCACGAGGCTCACAAAATGCCTACAGTGGGGCTTGAACTTCAGCACATTGGAAGCCAACTACTGGCTGATACTTGTTCAGTGGGGCTTAGAATTCTCTAAGAGACAAATCCTTTTGTTGTCCAGCTCTGCTTAATCATTTCCTCTCCTCTCTAACCTTTCTCCTCCTACTTTCCGTTGACATCTTTTCTGTCTAATTGAGTCAGAAATCATCACTTCTTTCTCTGACCTTTTAGAATATGGTCCTTAAGTTCTGGTCAAGACACAAAAGTCACAGTGCAGAGCACCAAAAATGTGGTACTTTTCTTAAGGTAGATTATTATACAAAATTTGGCATTAAGGAATATACTGTTTTGTACTAGAGTCTGTAATATGGACCATAAACATTTCAGGAAATCTTCCAGGAGAAAAGTTTAAAACTAGGACAATCCTGAGTTTTCACTTGTTTGATTTTCCTGGGAATTGGGAAAAGCTTATATCCACTGCTTCATTTTACATACTTGGTTTAAGAGTCACAGCACGATTATATTCAGAGACACACATCACAGTCTAGCTGATGTTAGATCTCAGACCATTCATTCAGAGGTTCAATAAGTATGATTTCGTGTTCATGATATGCCAGGCCCCATCTCAAGAATTCTGCCACTACTTAACTCCCTGAGGACAAGTGTCCAGGCCCTGGATTAATACCAGTTTGTAATTTTGTGGCTCTATAATAACACAAATACAGAAGATTACCAATAAATAGAGACTAAAAATGCTGTGCTCCAGAACTTTTGGGAACATACAGGACATGCTGAGGGTCAGGACTTTTGGCCTCACTGTTTATTTCAACCATCTCATAGTGTTTAGCATAAACACTTGTAGTTAACATTTCCCCTCTTTGACATTGGGAACCTAAATTTCACATTCAATTTAAAATGGACTTTTTTTTTTTTTCGGTACTGGGGATTGAACTCAGGGGCATTCTACCTCCAAGCTACACCCCCAGCCCTATTTTTTTATTCTTTATTTTGAAACCAAGTCTCACTAAGTTGCAGAGTGCCTCACTAGGTAGCTGAGGCTGGCTGCGAAGCTGGATCCTCCGGTCTCAGCCTCCTGAATGCTGGGATTACAAGCGTGCGCCACCACGCCCGGCTAGTACATGAATCTTTCTTGTTCACAGTTATTGACCAATTCCTGGCTTTGTTTGGTTCCATGTCTTTTTCCTAAGCTTGATGATTCCAAGTTTCTCAGATGTAACTCTTCAATGACAGCTTCGTTGCATTACAGGGATTTTCAAATGACATCGAAATTTCAAGATATACTAACTGACCCCAGGATTAAGGATGCCCATTCATGAGATAAATCCTATTCAAATGCTTATGTTCAGGTTAAAGATATAAGAGAAGATAAAAGCAGGTATCATTATGAGCTTTGTGAGACTGAGCAGTCCCCTGCCCTTTGCATCTCTGGTCTGTGGGTGGTGACCAGGGGAAGTCAGCAGGTGCTTTTAAGTGATTCAGCAGATAAAGGAACTTGCACTGCTGGGGTTGAAAGCTGCTTGAGTGGACAGCAGATCTCACAATTCAGTTATCGATGCCTCCTACTGAGCTGTCAAAATAGAATTATGTGAACCACACAGGGATTTTGAATAGCAGATATAGTTAAACATGGGTCAATTCCACACGCAATAGATTTTCCCTTCCTTCTCTTCTTCTAGTGCCATAAATGTACTGAGTGAGGGTGTTTGGATTCATCATAAAAAACAAGAAATAAGCCCAATATTTGACAATCTTTTCTGAGTATTGATTTCCTCAGTGGCTAAAAAAATTAAAATAAAGATGATGTAGTAGAAATTTGTAGGGTTTTCATAATGATTAATGAAGAAAACGGATGAGAAAGGGCTATATCAATGGCACAGGGCTTAAACAGCAAAATATATCAATGTTGTCCAGATGTGGTGATGTACACCTGAAATCCTAGTACTTGGGAGGCTGAGACAGGAAGATTTCAGGTTCAAGACCAGCCTCAGCAACTTAGCAAGACTCTTAGCAGTCTAGCGAGACCATGTTTCAAAACAAAAATAAAAATAAAAATGGGGCCAGGGGTGTAGCTTGAAGGTAGAATGCTTCTGGGTTCAATCCCCAGTAACCACCTCCCCCTCCAAAGTATCAAGATCATCATTTTATACTTTTTTTAAAAGTCTTCGAGTCTGCAGAATTTGTGAATTTCCTCTTCAAATCATCCCTTTCTCAAGTCTCTGCCAACTCAATCAATGACACTTTCATCTAGGCATGTGTTAAGGCCAAAAAGCTGGACTCACCCTTGATTCTTTACTTCCCCCTCCATGTGTAGTTTTTAAGCAAGGCCTGTTAACTTTACACTCAAAGCAGAGCCCAGATCTACCCAACTTAACCACTTCTGTTGCCATTATCTTAGTCAGCTCTTACCTAGAGCATTCCAAGAGTTTTATCACTCTTCTCCTACTATCTGCCCTTTTCCCAAGTGCCTCATTCTTAAATAGTCACAGAGTGATATATTTAAAAGTATCAATCATCTTAGTCCTTTACACAACCTCCTCCCCCAACAGTTCCTGTCACCTGTTAGAATAGCATGTAAACTCCTTACCACTGCCTACATGGCTACCACATTGCCCATTCGCAAGTCCCCTGCACAGAACACAATGTGAAGGAATGCAGACTGTGCAAGTGATGGCCCTGAATGCAGTTTCTCATGTGATCCCCACCACCAGTCCACTCCTCTGGCTGCTCCTACTCACAGCACTATAGCTGGTCCTGTTGGCTGTCCTTTCCTGATCTGCCAAGGACAGGCTAGATTCAGGGCCACTGCACTTGTAGTCTTCCTGGAGGAATGTACCTTAACCAAAGCTTGAAGAGAATAGTAGAAGCTAGGTGTGGTGATGCATGTCTATAATCCCAGTACTTGGGAGGCTGAGTTAGGAAGATCACAGATTAAAGGCCAGCCTTAGCAATTTAGCGAGACCTTGTTTCAAAATAAAAAATAAAATAGGGCTGGGGATATGGTTCAGAGGTATAATAGCTCTGGGTTCAATCCCCAGTAACACACACACACACACACACACACACACACACACACACACGCGCGCGCGCGCGCGCCCACTATAGTAGGCAGAATAATGTCTCCCCAAAGATGTTCCATCCTAATTCCTATGCGAATATGTTACCTTCCATGACAAACATAAACAGAGATGTGGGTAGCATTGTGGTTGCCAATTAGCTGATCTTAAGTGAGATGATTGTGTGCTATCTGGTTGGGCCTCAAGTAATTACAAGGGTCATTAAAGAGGAAGAGGAAGGCAGTGGAAGCCAGAGGGACTCATCTTGCTGTTGCTGGCTTTGAAAATGGAGGAAGGTCTCTGAGCCAGGGAATGGGGACAGCCTTTAAAAGCTGGAAAACTAAAAGAAACAGATTTTCTCCTGGAGCCCCCAGAAGGGAGGGCAGCTTGATTTTTAGCCAGTGAGACCCATGGCAGTCTCCTGGACTATAGAATTGCAAGATGACAGGTATGTGTTGCTTTAAGCCACCAGTTTTGTGATCATTTGATAGAGTAGTCATAGGAAAGTAATACAGAGGTTAGCTTCCTGATTTTACCTCTGGCAGGAAAGAAAGGGCTATCCTAAGATCTATCCTGCCTCGATCAGAGCCCTCCCTAGACTCTAACAGGCCAACATCCCTCCCGGGGAATACATGTACCAGGAAGTCCTTGTCTCTGTTTTCCTGAACCTCAGATTCAGGATGCTCACCAGTGACTGCTTTGTCAGTGATGGCTTGTCATGGACCACGATGACAGGTAAGGTGACTCTGAGATCTCCCAAGGCCAGAGACACCTACAAGCCCAGGGCAACCCTTCCCATTCTGCGTGTCTCAGGGGCTGCAGCCATACACAGGTGCTAGTTTCAGCCTTTACTGTTTTCCCACCCAAGACCCCAAGTGGAGGAGAGGGCAGGACCTGGGAACATGTCAACTGCTAATGAATGGCACTTGCCTCCAAAATTAATAAGCCTTCCAGTTCTTGGGAAAATCCACTCAAGTGGAGTCTCCAGGATGAGTAATTGACAGAACTGGTTAAATTAATCAAAAATGGAAATGAGGATGGAAGAAGGGGGAAGGGATTCTATTTTTACTCTGGCTCAGGCCTTGCCTACTCTGCTGTTAATTGCTGCTAAGCCTGCATCCGATAGAGCAGCTTCTGACACTGGATGGGTGTGTGTGTGTGCGCGCGCATGTGTGAATTTGTTTTATATACCAAGATTCTGTTTGCCTTTTCTCCAGGGTGTGTGTGTGGGGGTGTATGTGTTTGTGTTTGTTTATAATCCTGTCATCAGGCAAAAGCTTTGTAATAAAGGGCCTTGTCTTTTTAACCTAACCACGCTCCCCTGAAATAAACACTATTAATTATGCCCCAGATCAATACTGAACCCCTTTTGGAAGCTGTGCCAAGCCTCAGAGGCTTTCAGATGCATTGCAGCTGCAGTCTCAGCTGAGGTCTTTGGACGCATTCCATCAGAGACCTGGGGAATGAGCCGCAGGTTTATTAGGAAGCTAGTGGCTCACAGAATTAGGGCTTGGCAATTAAATTTCTAGATGAGGGTGCAGAATGAGAATGGATTTCTTGTTCTGTGAAAAAGCTGAGTTAATGCTCAACCAGAAATGGTCAGGCTGGGGATCCAGCCAGCGGGAATTATATAAAATGGACAGGAGGGTTGCAGGTTCAAGGCCAGCCTCAGCAACTTAGTGAGATTCTCAGCAACCTAGTGAGACCCTGTTTCAAAATGCATAATAAAAAAAGCTACGGTGTAGCTTGGAGGTAGAATGTACCTGGGTTCAACCCCCAGTAACAACACCCCCCAAAAAAGGAGACCCCTTGAAATTATCTTTCTGAATGTCAGAAAAAGATCATGCTCTTTTTCCTGCCAAAATTCCCAGGAGAGTAATGGATTTTTCCCTTGGAAGAAGACAGATGTGGGTTTGAATCTTGGCTCCTGCATTGTGATCTGGGCCAAGTTTTGTCACCTCTTTGTGCCTCATCTGTAAATTGGAGGTGCAGATAGTAATCTTCATGGGCTGTTGTGAGGATTAAATGAGACACAAAAGTAACAACCCATCTTCCTCCAGTGTCCTCGCATTTGGAAGAACATGGACTTTCTGCTCTGGATTGTGAGGTTAGGCATCAAACTTAGCCTGTTCTCATTGAAAATCAGGCTGTTTTTAAATGACTACATCTCACATTTGAAGGCCTAAAGTGCTACGATACCTTTTCACTCTCTCCCTGAAAAAGTCATATTTTCTTCATTCTAGGTTCATGGCAGAGATTCACATACACTCCACAAGTGATGGCTGACTGCCCTTGGACAGAAAGCCTGCCTTGGTTTCTGTGGCTAAGTCTGAGGCTGCAGATTTGCAAGTGGGGAAGGGCCTGGCTGCTAGTAAGAAGAACCATAGGCACAGACTCTCTGGTAGGGCTGGTGCAAGTGCCCTGGTACTGTGGGACTGACCTATCCCCGCCTTTACCCTGGCCTTCAAGCCCTCCCTGGCCAGCTTCACCTCTCACAAGTCCCCAGGACAGGCCAATCCAGATCGGCAGGGCAGAATCTCAAGGGGCAGGCAAGAAAGGGTGCAAGGCTGCCCATATCACTGTGAAGACACACATGAAGAACCTGTACACCTGTGTCTTCAGAGCAGGTGCCATTGGGCACCACTGATCCCACCTAGCAAATAGGCACTGGGGAGCCTACAATGTGGCAGGCAGTGTATTCATTACTTTAATGGCCAAAGACTTCCATGAGGCCAAATCTCTTAATTGCATCTTTACTCACATCTTTCTTGGCTTCTCAGAAATATTTGACATCATTGATCTTAATATATTTTTATATCAATCTCCTCTCTTGGTTTATATACCTCGATTTCCTCTTACTTCTCTAGAAGTTCTTACTCTGTCTCCTATAAAAGCCTCCTCCTTCCCTGTATCCTTTTGGTGCCCTTAGTCTTGGTCTTGGGCTCCACTTTCTCCAGCTACACTCTCTCCTAAGTGGCACAACCTGCCCTGCCCAATGGCTTTATATACAATGCCATGCTCACAACTCCTAAATTTATACTTCTAGCAGAGACGTCGCTCCTAACTTCCAGACTCATATCCAATTGTCTACCAGACTTTTCTAAAGGGATAAAACACAGACATCTCACCCTGGACATATCTGAAAGAGAACACTTGACTTTTCAACACCAAATCTTCCCTAATTCCTTCCCCAGTTTCCTTATTTTGGTATGTCACCATTATACCCTCAGTTGCTCAGGCCCCAGATCAAAGAATGACCACAGATTGCTCTTGTTCTATTGCTTCTCCATGTCCAGTCTCTCAAGTTCTTATAGCCTTACCTCCTAAGTAGATCCTGAATCTGTCCACTCACATAACTTCACTGTCCCCTCCCTGATCAGAGTCACTATCATTTCTCCTCTAGACTATAGCAAGAACCTATTCTCCCTGCCGCCAAGCTTGCTGCCCTCCCCACTTTTATGGTATTGGGGGTTTAACCCAGGAGCATTCCTCCTGTGAGCTACCCCTACCTCTGGCACTTTTGTAATTTTATTTTGACACAGGGTTTCACTAAGTTTCCCAGGCTAGCCTCAAACCCCAAATCCTGTTGCCTCAGCCTCCCAAGTAGCTGGGAATACCAGTGTGTGCCACCACACCTGGCTTACTCCCCCCTTTTTGAGACCTCTTTAGGACCCTAAACATAGTCCGATCAAGTATCTCTTCATGGTGGAGATTTGTTCTGAGGAATGTGTCATTAGGTGAATTTGTTGTGCAAACATCTAGAGTATTTACACAAACTACGATGACCAACATGCCACCAGGTCATACAATCTTATGGGACCACTGTCATTGACCAAAATGTTGGGGCTGTTTGTGACAGTCTTCCAGTTCCTGCTTTGAACTGTCTCCTGGCTTCCCATGTCATGCCGAGTGAAATCCAAGTGCTCTGCCCTGGCCTGCCAAGCTCCACAGGACCTGGCTCCTGTGCCCCTTTTCAGCTTCACTTTCTGTATTATCCCCAGCTTGTGTGTCTGTACTCAGTAGTCTTTGTTCTATTTGGACACAAAAGGTTATTCCCGTGTCAGGACCTTCAGACTTGGCTGCTAGCATTCTTTTTGGCTCCTTCTGATAATTCAGGTCCCAATCCTGAGGCTTTCCCTCATACCCCCGTCTGATTTTCTTATAGCTTTTGTGACTGTCTGAAACTATTTTATCTGTACACTTGAATATGTTTGTTCTCCCCCCTAAATGTCAGCTCCGTGAAGGCAGGAAGTAGAGGAAATTTAATAAATCTTGGTTAAATCAGTGATTCCTGGTGTTGTAGTAAAGAGCTACAGGCCTGGATCATACCCCAGCTTTGTCACTTACTCTCTGGTGGCTGTAAGTGTATCATTTCTCCTCTTAGCAGGTTGCCTCATTTGTAAAATGTGAATAATGGAAGCATGTACCTCATAGGGCTGGTTAAATGAGTGCACACATGTGTACTTGGCTTGCTTCCTGCATGTGGTAAAATGTCATAGGAGTCAGCTGGGATTATGGTTGTTGACATCATCACTTCTATGACTATTGTTGCTGTTCCTCTGGGTCTCGCTCTT
>PVLC010033591.1:0-16118 GCA_004027655.1 Graphiurus murinus | reverse complement strand
GTACTGGGGATTGAACCCAGGGGCATTCTACTTCCCAGCCCTATTTTTAATTCTTTATTTTGAAACAGGGCCTCACTAAGTAGCTGAGGCTGGCCACAAAACTACAATCCTCCTGTCTCAGCCTCCCAAGTACTGGGATTACAAGTGTGTGGCACCACACCTGACTTAGTTATGTTTTGAAACATGGTCTTGTTAAATTAGTGCAGGCTGGACTCAAATCTGTGATCCTCTTGTCTCAGCCTCCCTGGAACTCAGAAAATGGGGATGTGCCACTGTATCTGGCTCCTTTCAGTTCTTAAAGTACAGAAAGATTTGCTACTTCACCACATTCATTTTAAGCTACTTTGAAGAAACGGAATATGGAAGTTCATCTACCTATATCAAGATGAATATCTATTCCTACCAAGTCTAAGAAAAGATGAACTATTAAATATTAAGATGCAAAGAAAGACAGAAATATATTAATGTTCTGAAATAGTGTTTCTATTTTCACAATTGAAAATGCCATAAATCAACTTAATTTGATATACAAATTTTTAACTATAAGTAAGTATATGAAAATATGAGGTTTTCATTATAGGTATCCTGGTGATTCCTTAATAGACCAAAAATGTTTTAAAATATATCCTAAACAATAAATTAAAAATGATTCTATATAATTATCGAACTGAATATTCCAAAAATAAGTTTGAAATGGTACTTGATTCTTCATTCTTTATCACAATGGTTTAATATATATAATTGTCTGGCTTGTGTATCACTTGGTATGCTTAGTTAAATCAATTCTCATGTGTTGCTCATATTTTCTATTCTTCCCTAAGAATGGCCAGGAAATAAATAGGTTGTTTCTGATGTCTTGCTCTTAGAAAATATGAAGAATGGTGATAAGTCTTTTTCAAATATGCAAATTTGGAAACTCAATTTGTAAAGAATAGCTGCACCACAGTTTATGAAAAAAATTTAGATATCTAATGACTGCTACTTGCTTTTTTAGTTAGCTGATCACTAGTATGTGACATTTTATTTCTTGTATGGTTCAGCAATAGTCCCAGTGTTATATTCAAATTCTTTTTGGTACACAAATTGTCATTGAAAAATAGTACGTAGTACTCCTCAGAATAAATGAACAAAAAAGAAAAAAGTACACCTTGAAATAAATTAAGTGCATTTTGCAGGTTGCTAAATTTCTCTCTTGAGAAAGTTAATAAGTAAAGATTTTCTGTAACTTCTAAGGAATTTTAATTTGACCTCTTAAAAATTATTTTACTATAATTCTGGTTAAAATACTAGTCCAAATTTGACCAAAAGCTTTTGATGAAAATGAACCACTTTTGCATTGTTTTGTTATGTGAACAGTACATGTTTATTGATATTACGTATTTTCTGAATATAAAAGTAATAACACTTTTCAATAATATTAACCATTATAGTTCATTAAAATATAGGTTTGAATTACGCCTCAATTCTCAACCTTGAGATATACACTGCTCCTGCTCTGATTTTATCTAACATGTCCACATACACCTATATGTGGAATAGATATTTCATATTTAAAATATCTATTAATCTGTTTATTAATGATAAATTCATAATATCGATGTTATTTTAAAGTTTTTTTATTATTCAGTAAATACCCATGGTTTTCCTTCCATACCTGTTAAGTGATATACATTCTTCTCTTTTGTGTGGTGCTAGGGTTGAACGCAGGGCCTCCTGAGTGCAAATGATAAGCCCTGCCACTAAGTAACACTACCAGCTGGGATATACATTATTTTATAATGTTTACACAAATCTCTGTTGTATGGACTTATTATTATTTAAATAAATATTCCCAAATTCAGATAAGTATTATATAAATTTAATCAGTATTCAATACTATGGTGAACAAATGTTCACACACAATTTTCAGCTGTTGTCAATTTTACACTTAGAGTAATATTTTAAGTGTAAGTAACAAATCAAAGCATGCATTTCATATATTTTATATTTAGTAATAGTGTATCATTAAAATGTTTCACAAAAGAGATTTACAGGTTCAACCCTCAGTAAAGTATGCAGGGTGTGTGTGTCCCTCTCATTCCCTCCTCATCAGTGTTCCTTACACTTACTTCTTAAGACCAAGGTTTCCTCATATTAACACTACTAAAATTTAGGCCAAATAATTTTTTATTGTAATTTTTGAGACTAAAACATACAAATATGTCTTACTTGTGTGTAGTAATTTTTACCAGTATTTTTTCTTTCTATCATTTTTTTTCTGACACACACACACACACACACACACACAATTAGTTCAAAACTATAAAATTTCAACCTATGTTTTATATTTAACGTTTTTATTTATTTATTTAACATTTATACATTTTGATTTGGTGGAGTAAGGATAATATAAGAGTCCTGATATTCTTAAAGCAACAAGTTTGATCATTTGTACTGTTGCCAATTATTATAGAAATTATTTTTAATCATGATTGAGAATAGAAATATAATAATATTCCATATAATTAAAGCTATATTTAATTATATACTCTTGGTGATTAAATTGTCTACCTATTCTAGCAGAAATTATGAAACATTTTAACTACAGAAAATTAACATATTTTATTATAATATTAATGTTTCATTATCTATCTACTAAGAGATTTTGCCTACTGAAAACTGATATATTTTAATAATATTGTATTGACTTAACACTCATCCGTAATAAGAAAGAGGATCATTTTTTTTTCCATGTCTGTGAGTGTATGCAAGTTTTCATGTATATTGATGTTGGAAATACCTTATCTATGCTTAGGAAAAGATATTTGCCACATCTCAAGAATAATATTTTCTAGTTTTAAAACCAGATACTTCCATCCATATCTTAATTGCCCTAAATCATAAATAAATATATTTATATAAAAGTTTGAAATAAGTATGGAATATTGTTCATAAAGAAAACTGAATTTAATTAACTAGGGAAACATATTATTCAGTATTCCCACATCCCATAAGAACTTATTTTACAGACCTATTTCTTCTTTAGTAAAATATATAGAATCAAAATTACTTATTCTAGATAAAACTATGAATTTTTGCATGCAGGCATATTAATGTGCATTTTACTTTCAATGAAATACATACATCTATATCTATAATGTTTATATATAAATTAAAAAACATGATAATGTAAAAACAGTGTCCTTCAACTTTAGATTTAGGTCTGTGGATCTCTTTTCAAAATTTTCTTTTTCCTTTTGGCTTTCTGTAGTTAAATACAGGATTCAGCAGTGTAGGGGGTTGTGTGTAAATGCATTTAAATATTCATCCTGATTCGTGGTCCCTGAGCTTCCTAAATCTGTGATTGGCTACCTGTGATTAATTCTTCTCCTTTTGGTATTATAATTTTGCTTCTCAGAACCTTGAGGGTGGCCCCATATTTCTTGAATATTATGTTTTTTTTATTCTTATTTTGTCTTTACATTTGATTTTGAGAAACTTTTATTTATCTATTTTCGAGTTGACACACTCATTCTCCAGCTTTGTTGAATCCACCAATGATGCCATAAAGATTCTTCCTTTCTATTACTGTGGTTTTTATCTCTCTAGTGTCACTTTTTTTTTTTTTTTTAGAATTTTCATCTCTCTGCTTGCATTATCCCACTGCTCTTGTGTGCTGTTTATTTATTTTTTTCCATTAGACTTCTTAACATATTCATCCTAGATATTTTAGATTACCTGCCTGATAATTCTAACATTTGGTTGATATGTGAACCTTGTTCAAATGACAACTTTTTATTTTCAGAGTTTGCTATTTCTTATCTTTTGACATGTCTTTTAATTTTATTTATTGAAAGCTATATATGTACTGTATATAGCTGTACTTGGTACTAGAAACTGAATTAAGAAAGAGTTTAGTGAGAAGATTAATATAAATCTCGCTAGGAATTGGGCTACATTTAATGTTGATAGTAGATAGTTTGCAGAGGCTGCCTATTTCTTTAATGTCCCACTTTTTTTTTTCTCTCCACTCTTGACTTTTGGTTCCTCTATGGACTGGCCCTCAAAGGTATTCTGTGTCTTACACTTCTATTATCTGTAATCTACTGCTCTTATTTTAAAGTCCTGTTGTAGGATGAGAAAGAGTGGAGGAAACTGGGCATTCTATCATCTCCTGATTAAATCTGTTTTTTTTTTTTTTTTTTCGGTACTGGGGATTGAACTCGGGGGCATTCTACCTCCAAGCTACACCCCTAGCCCTATTTTTTATTCTTTATTTTGAAACCGAGTCTCACTAAGTTGCAGAATGCCTCACTAGGTAGCTGAGGCTGGCCTTGAACCCGGATCCTCCGGTCTCAGCCTCCCGAATGCTGGGATTACAAGCGTGCGCCACCACGCCCGGCTAAATCTCAGTATTTTAATGGACATATTCCTCAGGGCTATGGACATCACAAGTGTTTATTTAGTTGTATATTTCATTTTTCTCTAACTTCTACTCTGTTTATATATTATTAATACATTTCCTGAAAAGTTGATGCCTGCTGACTGTGCCATATTCCTCTGTGTAAACCAGAAAGAACACAGGAGAATGGATGGGAAGAAATTGCTTTTGCCCAGCTGGGAAAAGAGATCATAATTTAGCTCAGGTGAAGTACTTCACCCTGAAATGTAGGCTTTTTTTTTTTCTTTATTCTTTTCCCCTACCTTCTTTCCCTTCCTTCCTTCCTTTCTTTCTTTCATCATTATTTTGTATTGGAGGTTTGACTCATGGGTGTTCTACTTCTTAGCTACACCCTTAGCCCTTTTTAAGTTTTCTTTTTTTCTTTTTTAGTTTTGAAACAAGATCCCATTAAGTTATGAGCACTAGTCTCAAACCTGTGATCCTCCTGCCTCAGCCTCCCAAGTACTGCCCAATAGGATGTAGACTTGTTTCATGGAGAGGGATTTGGGCATATTTTACTATAATTATTCTTACTCTTATCTAGAATTACAAGGTATTTTTTTCTCAAATCCTAACTAAAAGAAACTAGCAATACTGACAGAAGAAAAGCTCATGAAAGAAGGTCAGGGTCTTATTACTGTGATTGTAGCCTCTGTAATATTTTCTCTCACATACTATTTGACACACAGCCTCTATGACTTCATCAAAGTTCCCTTAATAAATGTTCCTGGTTGTTCATATCCCCAGTGAGTTCTGCTCCAGGTAAGCAGATCTTAGGTGTAACTGGGTTTTCCTGTCTCTCTAGGCTTAAGGTTGTACACAGTCTGTTCTACAATCTTTGTCTGATGGGTCCAAGAAAAGTTATTAATAGCTTTTTCTTCTTATTAAATGAAAGTTACAAACCTAAGCTCTTTACATCTCAGGTATGAATGTTAATGTGTTTTTGAGTCCTTTGAAACTTTGGATAATCTAATAAATTGAAGGACTCTGTTCCTGATGCAAAATTAGATAGATAGATAGATAGATAGATAGATAGATAGATAGATAGGTAGGTAGGGAGGGAGATAGATGATAGATAGAAAGAGAGAGATAGATAGAAGGATGATAGATGATAGGTTACATACAGATAGTTATATACAGATCTATATGTATATATATATATATATAGAGAGAGAGAGAGAGAGAGAGAGAGAATTTTTTTTTTTTTACATTTTACATTAAGTTTTGAGATATACAAGACCTCAGCTTATGAAAACTTGATATGTTATGATTTGGTAAGAGGGATTTAATGTAGTTAATGAATGACTGTAGAAAGAAAATTGGTATTAGGTAGACAGACATTAAAAATGTATGGGAAAGTCACAGTAGAGTAGTAGAAAAAAATGAGAGATAGATGAGAGAATAAATAAGATGAATCAGAATACTGAAAGAGTCGACAGTGTTGATAATTACTTTGTAATTTATTTTTACTTTAGAAAAATCTAAATCGTACTTATTTCTAAAAATAGAAAGTTTTAATTTTCTATTGCACACATTTTTCTGACACTAAAAGATAGGCATTGTATGCCTTCACACGTTTAATTATATTCCAAAGAGCTTATCTCAGTAGTTGAGAGGAAAACATATATTTGAAGAATAAATTTTGAAAACAGATGTACTCCCATGGAGTTAGGCATATGTTATTCTAATATGAACTGTATAAACATATTTTGGATATTTGCATATAAATGTTTGAGTGATGAGTCAGCATAGTTACTCTGTCCACAAATTACTGTGTAATGATATCATGAAACATGAATTATACATGAGAAAGTTACAGATAATGATTTGACATGCTTCCATATATATATATATATTAATTAAGTGGATTACTTATACAAAAAGTTTTATTTGGTAAATAAGTTAATATCAATAGAAAATAAAATATACCTACTTACTATAAATCTATTTAATTTTATATATATGATCTTAATATACATCTGAACATTTTGAACATTACTACGTATAACATTCTTCTACTTTTAATGATTTTAAATAGCTAGGAGCTCAAAAATAATAATGTATACTGAAATATCTATGTACTATATCAATAAAATATGTACAAACATAAGCAAGCTTATAAAAGGTGTCATTTTTTACAAATGTGTGTGAAGTAGAACATATATTCATCCCCAAGGCATAGTGGCAATATGGATTTGCTCATATAAGGACTTATAAAGCCAAAAAGATTGGGAGGCACAATAATCCTTGGAGTATATGGAATGACCTTATTGAATTAAATATTAATCTGGACCTACTGGCTCACACTTGTAATCTCTGTACTTGGGAAGGTGAGAGAAGAAGACTGCAGGTTCAAGGCCTGCTCAGAGTAACTTAGGAAGACACTGTTTTAAAATAAAAAGTAGCCGGGCGTGGTGGCGCACGCTTGTAATCCCAGCATTTGGGAGGCTGAGACCGGAGGATCCGGGTTCGCGGCCAGCCTCAGCTACCTAGTGAGGCACTCTGCAACTTAGCGAGACTCGGTTTCAAAATAAAGAATAAAAAATAGGGCTGGGGGTGTAGCTCGGAGGTAGAATGCCCCTGAGTTCAATCCCCAGTACCGCAAAAAATAAAAAAAAATAAAAAAATAAAAAAAAATAAAAATAAAAAGTAAAAAAGACTGGAACTATAACTCAGTGGTAGAATCCCCCTGGGTTTAAATCCTCATCACCACACACACATACACAAAATTTCATGTTAATACAGTAATTTTTCAGGTTATCCAGTACAGAATGTATATTGAAATATAAAATATTTACTTCTTTTGATATTATCAATTGTACTTTCTCAAACTTTCCCTGAGGAGGTAAGTCATTATCTTTCAAAATTATGTAAGATAAAATTGCCCATTGGAGTGAAATTTATAATTAAAAGTTAAACCAACTTACTTAAACTTCTATAGAGCACATTCAAGTATATTTTCACAGAAATACTGTTCAGATATTAAAAAGATGATCTTTAGTTAAATTAATTCAGTGAAAATTAATCTATCAGTACTGTTCTGTGACAGAAAATAAATTTGTGAAAACTTTAGATAGTAGAAGATGTTTGCATCAATTAAAACATATATTCTCATGGAAATACTTGGTTTGTACTGCATGAAACATTGATGATATTTATTTATTGCTAGTGGGTTTCAGGAGATTTATATTCTTTTCTTTTTTATATATACTTTTATTAGTGCACTAAAATATGTAAATCATAATGTAAATCATAATGATAGCGACATACATGCACACAACACTTGGCCGACTTTCCCCAGGCTCCCTCCCCATTTCTCCCGCTTCATCATACAAGGTATTGACATTGACATTGGTATTCTTACATATGTATATAATATCTATGGAAGTAATTCTTTCATTGATCCTCCTTCTCCCCATCCCCTTCCCCTAGAACATCTCCTTGGCTCCATTGAAGTTTCTCCTCCATTATCTGAAGTCCCTCTGGTATCCTGATTACTCCCTAACTTCTGCATATTAGAGAAAACATATGAATCTTCACTTTCTGTGACTGGCTAATCTCATTTAACATAATGTTCTCCAGGTCCATCTATCTTCCTGTATATAACATAATTTTGTTCTTCTTTATTGCTGAACAGAATACCATTGTGTGTATATCCCATAATTTTGTCATCTATTCATCTGTCGACCTAAGTTGGTTCCAATTGTGCTGCTATGAACATGGATATGCATATATTATTGCAATTCTGTGATTTTAGTCTCTTCTTTTTAACTTATAGGTTTATCAAAATATAATTCAAAACTTAAAGATTCTATAGTTGTGTTTTGAAGAATATAAATTAATGAGATACATGGGATAATATTGGACAGAAATCCAAAATAAAGATTTTGATTAGTTAGGAATTTACACATTTTACAAAATGTATTTGTAATAAAGATGTGTTTGGAAAACACAGGGTGAGAGAAAAGTTCATAATGGATCTAGTGTACCTGATTTTTTAAAAAATAGGAATCTAAGTAGAGAAAAAGCATCATAATAAGTTGGAATTTTTGAGAATCCCTCATGAAATATTGAGAGGCATGTGAATTAACATAAAATTGTAGCTACTGATACTGGTCAAAGGGATTAAGACATGCTTAGGATATGAAAATATCAGAAAGTATACTGAATTTGGATATGGCTTATGAAAAGGGAAATGATCATTGCAACTGACTTTCAAATTTCCAATTTCAGCTTTTACAAGGTGAATTGTTAGTCCCTCACCAAGATAAGAGTATGGAAGAATAAACAGGTCGAGCAGATGGTGAGCAGGGGTGATCCTGGCAATAAGGAATGGATGGCAGGGTAAGAAGCATGATAAAAGACGCTGATGCAGTTTTTAATTTTCAATTTTGTTAGATTTTGAGCCAGTATTGTTATTTTTTGAGAAGCTGTGTCCAATAACCCATTGTATGTATGAGGCCTGAAGCTACAGATTTGAGAATTATTAGCATATAAATTGTATTTTAAGATAGCAAAATCTTTAAATGTGAAGAAAGGATAAACGAGAATGAAATCATCAAGCCCACTGGTGGATATTGAAAGAAAAATGTACAGTGATAAGAAGTCCTAGTCTTTCAGAGAAACAGGAAAAGCAGAATTGAATTGTTTTACCAATTCTGGGAAATGAGAGAGCTTCAAAAAGTAGTAGTGATCATCCAAATATCTTATAGTCCAGTGTGATGAGAATTCTCAATTCAATTGGACAAATAAAATATTTTTTTTCTGTTCACCAGAAAAGTGATGAAGGCATTTATTTGTACATCATCATAGGCCAATAGGACTGACACAAGACACAACCTTTTCAACTCAGATAATGCATACATACATATGTATAAATATGAAATCTGCAACTGTAGAAATATTATCACAACTAGTAGAGTCTTGTCAGTGGGTTAGGGAAATCATATCACAATAATATATCAAAATAAATTTTCAACAAACTTGAAAGTCATTATGAAGAATATGGAGAAGTTAAAGCAGAACATTAAAATATAAAAGAATATAGATTATTCAATTATATTTGAATAGCTTGGTCAGTTTTAGGAAATATTATATGTAAATACTTATATATTCACATTATATTCCAAAATGTATGTTTAGTGATTCAAGTAGTATTATGCCTAAACTACATGCAGAAAAAAATAGACAAGAAATATAAGGGAAGGCTCAAAATTTCTGTATGGGAAGAGATTTTCTGTTTCCATTAGTTTTGTATGAACAGCACCAAGGAATTAGAGAATAGGGATAAAATATTTACCTTTCATTTGCTATGTCTCTCAATTTTAAGAAGTGATATTCAACTTTTTAACAACATTTTAATACATTAATATTCAGGACTGAGGTAGATATTTTATTTAGAACAGATATATATATGTATATATATGTATATATATATATGTGTGTGTGTGAATTATGAATACTGAGACTGAAATATAATGTCATAATATATGGAGTGGGAGGAGGGCACTCTAATGCACATGCTGTACTTTCAAAAATATATCAAAGTCAATCACTAAACTGAACTTGAGAAGGGGGGAGGGCGAGGGAGTCAGGTGGGAATTGGGGAAAGGGTTAAATGAGAAATGTGTGCATATATGCCTTTATTAGCTTGTACCTAAAAAAGATGCATGATTACAATGCACCAATTAATAAAAAATATATAAAATAATATATCAAATATATGAAAATATTTCTAACATTTTATTAATATTATAGATTTTATATTCAATAATTAATTATGCACCTATATATAATAACTGACTTTCTTGATATTTGCATATATATTCAAGTTTATATTATAAACAAATTATGTATAAATGCATATTGATACACACAAAATTCAAGAAAGTTAATTATGATAATTCATACATTTCCAGTAATGAAACTGTTAAATAAATTTTTGTCCATCCTTTTAATAGTATCGAAAAACTAATATTTTAAATAAAACGTCAATTTAGAAGCCGGGCGTGGTGGCGCACACGTGTAATCCCAGCATTCGGGAGGCTGAGACCGGAGGATCCGGGTTCGCGGCCAGCCTCAGCTACCTAGTGAGGCACTCTGCAACTTAGTGAGACCCTGTTTCAAAATAAGTTCATCAGAATAAAAAATAGGGCTGGGGGTGTAGCTCGGAGGTAGAATGCCTCTGAGTTCAATCCCCAGTACCGACAAAAAACCAAAAAAACAAAAAACGTCAATTTAGAATCACTGAAATATTAAATGAGTACAAACACTATCTTCATAAATGTATAAAGTGTCATAAAAGGAGAAACCTTAGATGAGCAAAGAAGTTGACTTAACCAAAGGTCATGGTGAGGGAAAACTCTCTAATACACATGATGTACTTTCATAAATATATCAAAACCAATCACTAAATTGAACTTGACACGGAGGGAGAGAAAGGGAGTGGGGTGGAAATTAGGGAAGGGTTAAGTAAAGAAATGTGTGCATGTATGCATGCATGCCTTTACCCTTGTACCTAACAAAAATGTATGATTACAATGTACCAATAAAAAAAAAAAACAGTGAAAAGAAAAGCCACGAAGCAGATAAGGTATACATAACCCTCAATAAGATGAAGTAAGTATTCTGAGTATTAAGCAACATAAAGCAACAAAAGGAAAAAGTTACTAATAGAATTAATAGAAAGCAGGGCAAATGATATGAACAATTTGTGTGGATGATGGTATTTGAAGGCTTGTAAACATGAAAAGGTACTCAAATCATGAAAAATCAAAGAAATACAATAAATATAAAATGAGATATAGATTCTCATGAATTAGGTTTGCAAAATTATTTTTTACAGAATTATATAATAGGAATGATTTAGGATTTAGAATATGTTTACATATATGTTTCTCAGAATTTTAGTTCAGAATTTTGGTACAAAAATTGCAGAAAATTTACCCATGTCTAACAAATTTGAAGATGCTTATGCTCTCTGACACAGTTTCTCACTAACCATAGTTTCTAGAAATTTTTTATATGCAGGCAGGAAGACACACACAAAATTGTTATTGTAGTATTACTTGTAATTATAAGGGAAATTATTGGTCACTAGGAAGTAACAGAATTGTGATTTATTCACAACCTGGAGTCCTTATTAGAAAGCACTTAAAATTGCTGAAATAAAAAATAAATAAAGCCTTATATAAAGACATAAATAAATATAAAAATATTTGGTTGAAACAAAACTGTAGCCAGATGCGTTGGCCCATGTCTGTAAATCATTATACTTGAGAGGCTGAAATAGGAGGATTGTAGGTTCAAGACCAGCATCAGCAAGTTAGAAAGACCCTGTTTCAAAATAAAATAAAATAAAATAAAAAGGTCTGGGAGTGTAGCTCAGAGGTAGAATGCCCTTGTGTTTAATCCCTAGTATCAAAAATAAACAAAACACCTAAACTGAAGAAAGGCTTTTTAATATTATGTTATCTATGAAGTTGTACTATAATTATGCAATCATATCCTACATCTGTAAATATATTTACATGTGAGAAAGTTTAAAAATTTTAATGGAGCAATTAACATTTACCTCGAGTGGGAATTTAAATATAGGAAGAAAAGTTTTTGAAAAGTATCAAAAAGTTATAGTCAAGTAGAAATTAAAATATATACATTATATTTATCATGTATAGATTGAAATTTTTAGGTGCTATTAGATATGTTACAAATCATATAGTTTGTGAGATATCTGTCTTACCAAATATCAGTTACATTGCAAAGAAAAATTTCAGAAATCAACACAATTAATGTGAGTTGTTACAGAATAAAAATTAAGAAAGGAAGGAGAGAGAGAGAGAGAGAGAGAGAGAGAGAGAGAGAGAGAGAGAGAGAGAGATACAGAGAGAGAGAGAGAGACAGAGAGAGAGAGGGAGAGAGAAAGAGTCAGGCATGGTGACATGCCTGTAATCCCGATACTTGAGAAGCTGAGATAGGAGGACCACAGGTTCAAGACCAGTCTCAACAATTTAGTGAGACTCTTAACAACCTAGCAAGACCATTTCAAAACAAAAACCATTAAGGGCTGGGGGTATAGTCTGAATTACTGTCTGCTTTATGACCTCCAATACAATATAAAACATGTATAAATGAAGGAAAGCGAGGTAACTGATAAATAAAAAAGGAAGTACTTATTCAGAGATGACAGGCTATGCTTTATGTTTCTGAAAAGTTGAGTTTCATATGGTGTCTCATTTCATGGGAAGAAATATAGTGTTTTATTTCCAAAATTTATATGTGGGAAAATTACTTCCTTGTAATCTGCCAGGCCTGTATGTGGATGCCATCAGCTGCCTGATACATTTGCAGCACTTGATGTCTATATGAGTCACTGTACAAATGGTTTTAACCTTTACTTATTATAAGAAATAGTTATTTTGGGTTGCATATATTACCTCTTCATCTTTTTTGGGGACACAGTAACATAGAAAAGGAGACATTGACTTGTGTGCTTTAAAAATAAGGGCACAAAAGAATGGATAGGGAGATTGGATCAGAACATTCTGAAATTTTTACCAAAGTGAATTGCAGGTGAATATTTTTAAACTGGAACATAGCTGCAGGTTAACTTTAATGACCATTTCCTGGTTTTCATACTTCTTAAAGAAAGTATATCATCGATGATTGCTATTTGTTTCTATTTTATTTTAGTTTTTTTCTATTGATAATTTGCTGAAAAAAAGTAAAGCACATGATTTTGAAATGATTCTTAGAAATTAGCATAACTCTTTGAATTTGTAAATTTAAGGTTATTTGATATAAAATTAAAGATTAAGTCTTTGACCGAATCTCTTCTATATTAGTAAATTTCACTAACATATTACTATTCTTCAAATGCATATTTGTATGCATTTGGAGTCTGTGTGTGTCTGTGTGTGCATGTTTGGATACAGCTGGGGAAGGGAAAATTTCACTTTTGACAAGAAAGAAACAGCAGCTACATCTGCTAAGTTTCTGTTTCTATAAAAAGCATACCTGCTAGCCTGCTGACACGAGGCAGACTAAACTGCGAGATGTTGAAAGATTAGGGCCAGCTGGTGTTTTTCCAGTTGATTTGCATTTTTGGAGCTCAAGGTGATCCCCATCTATTTTTAATGGCTGATGATGGCTCAAAAAGTTGGCATCTTCTGAAGTTAGTAAACTTACCTGTCTTAAAGTAATCAGAAATCATGTTTCAAAAATCAAAATTAGAAACAATTAACAAGTTAGCAGGACAGGCTACTCTCATGTCTGACAAAACAGACTTCAAGCCAAAATTCATCAGAGACACATAGGTCACTTCTTACTGGTAAAGGGAATAACCCATCAAGAACATATAATAGTAAATGTTTATGCCCCAAACACTGGTTCACCTAATTACATAAAACAAACAGCACTCCGCATAAAGGCTCAGATAGACTTGATATCATAATACTGGGTGATTTCAGCATGCTTCTCTCAACAACAGATAGGTCATGCAGACATAAAATCAGCAAAGACACATCAGATCTAAAAATATATATTGTAAGTCAAAGGAACTTAAAAGACATTTACAACATAGATCATCCCAAAACAAATTAATGTCCTTTATTCTCAACTGTTCATGAGATGTTCTAAAAAATATACCACATATTAGGCCACAAAGCAAGTATTACCAGTACAAAATTCAATGTAATTCCTTGCATCATATCACATTATAATAGGATGAAACTAAAAATCAACAGAAAAAAAATGACAGAATCCATATAAACAAATGGAGAGTGAATGATATAATTTTGAACAATGAATGATTGTTGTAGTTGGATATAAAATGTCCCCTAAAAGAACTCACTTATTAATGTTTAGAGCTGATGTAATTGAGTCATGAGGGTTGTAATCCTAGCAGTGGTAGTGACCCAGGCCAGTAGGGTGAGGCTAGAGGTGGGTCCCTGGGAGTACAGCCTTGGAAGATCATATAAGTGTTCCTCCTCCTCCTGCTCTTTTTCTTGCTTCTGTCTTCCATGATGTGAGGAGCACAGCAAAACGGACCATTAGAAAAATAAAAGAAGACCGAAATAAGTAAAATTAATGATGAAGAAGACATCACCACAAGCATCACAGAAATCCAGAGGACCATTAGAGACTATTTTAGAAAATTATACTCGAAGAAATTGAAAAATCTAGAAGAAATAAGTATATTTTCATAAACATAAAACTTAACCAAAATTGAATGTAGAAGATGTAGAAAGCCAAACAGAAAATAACAATCAATGAGATTGAAGGAGTAAGAAAAAGCCATCCAACAAAGAAAAGCCTGGGGCCAGGTAGCTTTTCAATTAAATTCTATCAGACTTTTGTAGAAGAACTATTGCCAATGCTCCTCGAATTATTTCTATGAAGGAGAAAGAAACACTTCCAAATTCACTCTATAAAGCTAGTATTATAATGATTTCTAAACCAGATAAGGAAACATCAAGCAAACAAAATTACAGACTGATATTCTTGATTATCATGGAAAATCCTTAATAAAATATTAGCAAATCATATTCAATAACACATTAAGTGAATTATACATCAGAACCAGTTGGATTCATTCCAGGTATATAAGGATGGTTCACCATATGCAAATCAATAAATGAGATTCACCACACAAAGAGAATTGGGTACAAAACTTACACAATCATCTCAATAGATAGAAAAAGACTTTAACAAAATTTGACATATACTAATGCTGAGTAGGTAAGGAATGGAGATGAGAGGATACTGGGGAATAAGGTCAACCAAATTATGTTATATGCATGTGTGAGTATATCACAATGAATCCCACTATTATGTCTAATTATAATGTACCACAAACAATTCTAATTTTAGGAAGTATATATAATCAAATTATATTTAAGGTAGACTGGTCTCATTTTAAATAAAGAAGATATACCCCAGTATGTTTTTAACACTAATTTATGAGTTTTAATTCTTAGTGTGTGATATGGCAAAAGTATATTACAATTTAACACATTTTATGGAATAAAGTAAAAATGACATGGGTTACTGAATAACATTATAGTTCAATTTTTTTTTTCAGAAAATAGGATTCCCAGTACCCTCTCATTATCCAGAGAAAAGGCAGCTATTAAAAACTTTCAATGTCAGGTGCAGTGGCACACACCTATAATCCCAGTATTTGGGAGGCCAAGACAAGAAGATTGAAGGCCAGCACCAGCTTCAGCAACTTAATGAGACCTTCAGCAACTTAGTGACAATTTGATTTGAAATTTAAAAATTAAAAAATTGGGATGGAAGCTGTAGCTCTGAGATAGAATTCCCTTGGGTTCAATCCCCAGAACCAAGAATAAATAAATAAATAAAATTTTAATGGTTTTACATGATAAGAAAAAGGGCTACAAGAGCAGTCACACCACCTACAACCTGAAAGGCCAAAAGGGCAGGGCTGCTAAAATTTGGAAATTATATCTTACCACCATCACCCTGTTCCTTGGAAGGACAGAAGTACAGCTAAAGGACGCAATGTTTGCTCTGGTGGGTTTTGATCTTGCTTTGACACCATATCTTCTTCCTATGTCCATAAGTGTTTACCCTTTGCCATTGTACACTGGAAACATGTAACTTGTTTTTATTTTTACAATGGCTCATAGATAAATGTTTGTCTTGAGTCACAGAGGAAACTTTGGATTTGGGTTTG
>PVLC010033590.1:0-17410 GCA_004027655.1 Graphiurus murinus | reverse complement strand
TAAAGAATAAAAAATAGGGCTGGGGTATAGCTCGGAGGTAGAATGCCCCTGAGTTCAATCCCCAGTACCGCAAAAAAAAAAAAAAAAAAAAAAGAATAAAAAATAGGGCTGAGGAGCCAGGTGTGGTGGTGCACGCTTGTAATCCCAGCATTTGGGAGGCTGAGACTGGAGGATCCGGGTTCACGGCCAGCCTCAGCTATCTAGTGAGGCACTTCTCAACTAGTGAGACCCTGTTTCAAAACCAAGAATAAAGCCAGGCATGGTGGCGCACGCTTATAATCCCAGCATTTGGGAGGCTGAGACCAGAGGATCCGGGTTCGTGGCCAGCCTCAGCTACCTAGTGAGGCACTCCGCAACTTAGTGAGACCCTGTTTCAAAATAAAGAATAAAAAAATAGGGCTGGGGCTGTAGCTTGAAGGTAGAATGCCCCTGAGTTCAATTCCCAGTACTGCAACAACAACAAAAAACCAAGAATAAAAAATAGGGCTGGGGGTGTAGCTCGAAGGTAGAATGCCCCTGAGTTCAATCCCCAGTACCACAAAAAAAAAAAAAAAAAAAATAGGGCTGGGGGTGTAGCTTGGAGGTAGAATGCCCCTGGGTATACTCTCCAGTATCACACACACAAAGATATGACACACAGGCCCCACATTCAGCACTAAATGGTTTGCCTCCCAAGGCACTTTGGCACTCTGTCCCACCAGGAGCTTGAAGACATGGTGACCGGCCACGAAAAAAAACAAAGCAAGCTGGGCGTGGTGGCAAACGCTTGTAATCCCAGTACTTGGGAGACTGAGACAGGAGGATTGCAGGTTCAAGGCCAGCCTCCACAACTTAGGCTTTCCACAATTTAGAACCTGTTTCAAAATAAAAGAATAAAATTGGGCTACAGTTATAGCTCAGGTAGAATGCTCCTGGGTTCCATCCCCAGTTCCACAAAAAGAAAAACAAAAAGAGAAAGGAGGAGAAGGAGTGCCCAGGTGATCGAGGAAGGGCTCCAAAGAGGTGACATCTGAACACCGGCCTGTAGAAGATGAGAGTAGGAGACACAGATGCCTGGGGAAGAGTGTTCTTGGTAGGGCAACAGCAGGTACAAGTGTCCTGGGGAGGTGTGGATTGACATAGCCATGGTGGTAGCAAGGGGAGGGGTAGGTCTCAAATAGAGCAGGGCTTGGTGACCCAGTGCGGGTGATGGGAGCAGGGAGAGGGTTAGGAACTGAACCAGGTAGGATGACTTGCTGCCTCAAGATAGGGCTTCTCAACCTGGGGACCTCGACCACCTACAGGCCAGGCAATTTTTTGTTGTGAGGTCTGTCCTGCATGGTACTGTTTAGCAGCATCCCTGGCCTCTACCCACTAGATTGTAGTTGCAAGCCCCTGGTGAGGACAATCAACATCAAAGTGAGCCAGGTGTGGTGGTGCACATTTGTAATCCCAGTACTTGGGAGACTGAGACCGGAAGATCGCAGGTTCTCGGCCAGCCTCAGCTATTTAGTGAGGCGTTCTGCAACTTAGTGAGATCCTGTTTAAAAATAAAGACTAAAAAATAGGGCTGAGGATGTAGCTCAGAGGTAGAATGCCCCTGGGTTCAATCCCCAGTACGGCAGAAAAAAGAGAGAGAGAGACCCTGTTTTAAAATAAAGAATAAAAAATAGGGCTGGGAGTGTAGCTCAGAGGTAGAATGCCCCTGGGTTCAATCCCCAGTACAGCAAAATAATAATAATAATATAAATAAAATTAAATAATAAGAAGAAATAGGGCTGGGAATGTAGCTCAGAGGTAGAATGCCCCCTGGGTTGCATCCCTGGAACCACAAAAGGGAAAAAAAAAAAAAAAATCAAGTGCCCCAGGAAGCAAAATCATTTGGTACCTGCCTTGGGAACATAAGCCTGTGTAAGCCGGGTGTGGTGGCGCACGCTTGTAATCCCAGCATTCGGGAGGCTGAGACCAGAGGATCCGGGTTCGCGGCCAGCCTCAGCTAACTAGTGAGGCCCTCCGCAACTTAGTGAGACTCGGTTTCAAAATAAAGAATAAAAAATAGGGTTGGGGGTATAGCTCGGAGGTAGAATGCCCCTGAGTTCAAACCCCAGTGCCGAAAAAAAAAAAAAAAAGCCTGTGTAGTACATCTTCCAGCTTTTAAGAGAAACCAAAGTTTTTATGTAAAATCTCTAACTTGGAAAAGATTTCCTTCTGTTTTAAGTCCTGAGAGGCCTAGCATCCCCTGATGGCTGACTCTGGCTGGCAGCTGCCAGTGTATGGCCTTTGACCTTGGGAGTCCCATGCCCTTAACCTGGGCCTTCCAGGGCCCCTGACAGCCTTCTTCCCCTGCAGCACAGTGGATGACAACCCCGACTTCGACAACTTGGACATTGTGGCACGGGATGAGGAGGAGAGATACTTTGATGAGGAGGAGCCCGAGGATGCGCCCAGCCCAGAGCTAGATGGGGACTGACAGCCACCAACCCTCCAGCTGACCACCTGCCTGCCTGCTGCAACAAGACAGCTGATGACAGGCTGGCTCTGTGACTCTATCCAGGGGACTTCGGGACAGCTCTCACACACACCCCACACACCTACAGGGTCTGGTCTCACCTGTTTCTGGAGTTTCCTACCCACTGTTCTCCACTCTCCCATCCCCTCTCCTTTTCTTCCTCGCTGTCTGTCTAGATTTCTTCCTGTTTGTCTGTGTCTCTTTCCCTCCTCCCTCTTTCTAGAACTCTGGCCACTGTCTGCCTCCTCCATTCTCCCTCTCTATGCCTTGAGTGTCATCCCTACATCAGGGTTCAGGATGGACCCACACACACACCCAATAATGAGACCAGCCAGCTAGGCTGTGGTGTCTGGAGGTGGCGAGCTCCCTGGGGGCTGCACCTGGGCCCCCACACAGCTCTGTTCTGGCCTCCTGGCTCTACCTGTCTCTCTGCCCATGTCTGAGCTGCTGTCTTGTGCCCAACACTTCTTTGCTTCTGTTATATTCCCTCTCTCCTTCAGCCTCCCTCTCTGGGCCTGTTAATCTTCCTGCCTGTATATTTCCATTTCTCTCTTAGGTCCCTCTCTGTCAGCCTCAGCCTTTATCTCTCTGGATTTCAGTCTCTCCCACCCCAGAGCCTGGTCCCTCCCCCAGGCCTGACTGCTCAGGCACCAGAACCCTGGCTAGAGTGACATGGCCTCACTGGGCAGGGGGTAGGGGGCAGAGGCAGAACTGAGGATCATGGAGCCTGCCAGCTTGGGTGTGGGGAGGGGGCACTCCCCGCAACCCAGCCACAATTTTCCCTTCCTTCACTTCCTCCACCTCCCTCTCCCTCTCCTGTTTACACTCCCCAAATACGCACAGGCTGTTATCATGGGTCCTGAGTCATCCCACACACAGCCTGCCCTAGCAGTGTCCCTGCCCCCAGCCAGCCACAGGGCCCGCCCCCAAGGAGCCCCCTGCCGCCCTGGGCTAATGGGAGCCAGATGGCGCCTGTGACTCAGCCATGGCCTGTGGGAACCCAGGCATCCCACCTTCCCATGCCCCACACCCAGCCCTTGCTCCCCCAGCAGACAGAAGGGATGGGCCGCTGTGGGGGTGAGGAACACAGGCCAAGGGTCTAATGGGCTGGACCAGGGACCCCTCACTCATGGAATGGAATTGTGTTCTCCTGCCCTGTCCACGCCTGAAGGACCTTCAGAAGCACCTCCTGGGGCCACAGTTGTTGACCCTAGGCCTTGGGTGTGCCCTTTGGGTCAAGCAGAATGAACCAGACATGCAGAGTGAGAGCTGGACAGTGGCAAGGGGAGCTTGTTAAAGACCGAGAGACTTAAATAATGAACTCTCCAACTCTTGAGCACTTTGGTCCTGGGCCAGGCCTGAGCGAAGTGCCTGACGCTGAGAGGAAGCCTCCAGACAGCCGGTGAACTAGTCTGTCAGCTCAACTCCAGACGGTCAAGAGGGCCCAGAACAGACTTCCCTCAAGGCCTCTCGGCCCACCCAGCAGAGTGGAGGTGGGAGCCCAGGTCCCACAAACCTCTGCTAGCTACCTGTCAGACACTGGGACACCCTGAGCTTGACAGAGGTGGAGGGACACACAGAGGTTTCCTCAGGTGGGAGGATTTAAGAGGCAGGTGCCAAAGAGGACGCCCATCACAGTCTGATGCCATGGGGCCTCCCCAGGAACCAGGGCTCTATCCTGCACAGATGGGACTGACCATCTCCATGTGTAAGCCAGGCTTCCAGTCACTGGATTGGCAGAGCCAGCCAGTGTAGGGGGCTAATTCCAGCTCCCAGAGAATACAGCAGTGAGACTCAAGGTAGCCCAGCCAGCCAGACTCCAGGCCCCCTGGTGGGGCCACACCACTTGGAAAGACAGGAGCTAGGGAGATGGTTTGTAAGTGCTTTTTCATGGTGTGGGTATCAGCCCTTAGTCTATCATTTGATCATTAAATGTGTTGATATACTTTGCCATACATAAATTGGTTATGTAACCTTTTTAAAGAGATGAGAGGCACAGCAATTGAGTCAGAATCAGGGTTAGTCAGATGGTCGAGACAGGAACGTCTGCAGCTGAGACAGAGGCGGAGCTGGTCACAGCGACTGGGATTAGAAGAGGAGACAGGAAGAGAGGTGGAGACAGGATCAGGCAGGGATGGTGAGAGGCACACCCCCTTGTCGCAACCTTGACACAGCCCCCACAGTGGGCACCTCTCCCTTTGCTCCCAGGTCTGGGGATGTGGGTGGAGAGGCTGAGTCAGGGGAGGAAGGCCCAGCTGGAGGAGAACCCCTCTGTGGACATCCGGCCCCCACCCCCGTGTCTCCTGTCTGTCCTGGTCCCCAACCCCCACACCTCTGTGTGTCCTGCCAGAGCTGAAGCTAGCTCTGTACTTTTCTCCTGCTTGAAGTTCCTTCAGATCCCTTGCCTTCTCATTCTCTGTACCCCTCAGGCTGTTGGTGTCTCCCAGTGACTCCATTTCCCCTCTCCTGAGCCCCTCCTCTCCATCAGTTTCCCTGTGCTGCCTGCTCTCTCCCTTTCTTCCCACCCTGTTCCCTCCTGGGCCTCTGCTTTGGCCACTGTCTTGGTAGCCCTATTTCCCCAGCCCTCTCTCCCTCCCCTCACCTTCACCCTCATTTTTTCCTGCCCTCCTCCCTGCTTGTCTCCTGGTTCACCCCCCAGCCTCCATCTCCATCTCTGCCTCTCAGACCCTCGGAAGCCCGGCTGGGATGTCCAGGTCTGAGCTCTACTTGGTGGCCCCAGGGAGCCCAGAACAAGGGGTCACTGCCTCTCCCTCCCCCCAGGAGAAGGCAGAAAGGCTGCAGACCTGTCTGGCCAGAAGGAAATGTCTGTTCTGTGGCCTGGTCACCCCCGCCCCCAGGATCTGCTGGGCTACTGCTGCCCCCAGGCTGGGGCTGAGTAAACACAGCCACAGGCAGCCTGGGGATATTTATACCGAGGCTGGGCGTGGGGCCAGTGCCCACCACAGCCCCTGCCCTGCCTGCTGCCACAGCCAGCCCCAGGCCAGCGTGGCACCAGCCAGCAAGGGGACGCCACAGACATAGCCTCCACTTGCTCAGCACAGAAGCCAATGGGTAGACTGGTCACACAGATGCCAGCAGCTTCACAGGACACAGGAGGTCCCTGAAAAACCCAGCACACAATGCAGACCCATGCCCACCCCTGCTGAGACCTCCAGACAGCCTCAGAAGTGACCCACACAACTCCTTACACACTGAAGTCACCAGCCACAGTTGTGACATCAGTGCAGACTCCACCTGCTCACAGACGCCTACACAGGCTGAGAACACCAGCCCCTCAAATGGACACACACAGGCACTCAGCTGGAAGTACAGCTTCTCACACACAGACACTACAAGAGTCACAGCAGGCTTGTTGGAGACACACCACAGAAACATCATCTGTGGAACACAAAAGTGCTCAGAATACTAGTGATGTGCCACTAATCACACAGCGATATAAGCCAAGGCTGGGGTGTGACTCAGATAGAGCACTTACCTAGCATGCTGGAAGCCACAACTATCACACACGTGCACTGAAAACAGATCGTGTAAGAAACAAAGTCTAGCCAGGTGTGGTAGGCACGCCTGTAATCCTAGTACTTGGGAGGCTGAGAGGATTAAGCCAGCCTCAGCAATTGTGTGTGTGTGTGGTACTAGGATTGAACCCAGGGGCATTCTACCTGTGAACTATATCCCCAGCCCTATTTTATTTTTATTTGAAACAGGGTTTCGCTAGGTTGATGAGAGTCTCACAACTTGCTGAGGCTGCCTTCGAACCTGTGATCCTCCTGTCTCAGCCTCCCAAGTACTGGGATTACAGGCATGCACCACTACGCCCAGCTCCAGCCTCAGCAATTTAGTGAGACTGTTTACAAATAAAAAAATAAAATAGAGCCGGGCGTGGTGGCGCACGCTTGTAATCCCAGCATTCGGGAGGCTGAGACCGGAGGATCCGGGTTCACGGCCAGCCTCAGCTATCTAGTGAGGCACTCCGAAACTTAGTGAAACCCGGTTTCAAAATAAAGTAAAAAATAGGGCTGGGGGTATAGCTCAGAGGTAGAATGGCCCTGAGTTCAATCCCCAGTACTGCAAAATAAATAAATAAAATAAAATAGAGCTGGGTGTGGTGGCACGCACTTGTAATCCCAGTACGTGGGAGGCTGAGACTGGATGATCTGGGTTCTTGGTCAGACTCAGCTACTTACTGAGGCTCTCCACAACTTAGTGAGACCCTGTTTCAAAATTAAGAATAAAAAAAGTAGCTCAGAGGTAGAATGCCCCTGGGTTCCATCCCCAGTACCACAAAAATAAAATAGGCCAAGGGACAGCTCAGAGGTAGAATGCCCCTGGGTTCAATCCCTAGCACCACAAAAAGGAAAGGAAGGGAAGGAGGAAAGATACACAACACATCCCAGATATGCAACCCATTGGTACACACAGACTCAGCAGTCAGTGCCAGGACACGGAACCCACAGAAAGTCCCTCAGCTGGTCCAGCAGAAACATGAACCGGCAGACACACTCAACAGAAATGTGGCATGGCCACAAAGGCACTGCGCTAAACACGTGCTGGGGACACATCACCCCGCTGACTACCATCCATTCCAGAGGCCCACGGGCGCCAGGCTGCAGAGCCAGAACTACCCCTCAAAGCTGCAGACACATTTGTGCACACACACAGGTCCTGAACACCTATAAATTCACATGACACAAAACACATGAGCACTCGGCCGGGATGTCCAGAGGTTTAGGGGGAAGGGGCTCTCTCACCCCACCCCCACCCCATCCCCGTCCCTCTCCCAGGCTGACCCATCCCAGGGAGGGGGCAGGAAGGCCTGAGCTGGCCTCCCCCAGCCACTTCCTGCCAGTGGGGGCTGGACGGGAAGCTGGGGCTCCAGCCGGAACCCAGGCTCCCCCCACGACTTCCCCTGAAGGTCTGGGCTGCCTATGGGGCAGGGCCAGGGAGCAGCAGGGATCCCTGAGCTCTACTCCTGCCCCTGCGAGCGGGTGCAGGCTGGACAGACATGTCCTGACTGGGCCAGGCCACCCAGCAGGCTAGGGTGGCAAGGCAGGGGCCATGCACACAGCGCAGCACAGCGAAGGTGCTGAGCCCACACTTTGCCTTCCGCCTAGCCAGCCGAGTGGCAGCCTGGCAGGTGGGCGGGGTGTGTCATGGGCAGGCGGGGTGACCATCACTTGTCTGCAGGCGGTGCCCGGCCTGTGAGGGCCTTGGGGACCCCAGGGGTTTGTCTGGTTGTGTGGGAGCTACTCCGTCTGGGACCCTGGGTGTGCCAGGGTCGTGGCCTTCTGTGGGACTCCCCTGGCCAGAGTGTGTGGGGGGTGGGAGATGTCAGACAGTGGGTAGGACCAGCTGGCTGTCTTGTGATTGGGACGTGTGTCAAACCTGCCTGTGGTATGGGTGGTACTGTGATGGGTCATGTGCTGACCATGACCCCATGGAGGATGTTTGTGTAACTGCCGGGGGGTCTGTTTCCTGACAGCACTCTGAGGCTGTGATGTGTTCCTGCATGTAACACTGTCTGAATCTGTGTCTGGTGTGGTGGTGGTGACCATGACCCTGTGGAATATATTTGTGACTGTTTTGCTACTGAAGTCTTTGCTTGTGTCATGTCCTGGTGAAGCCTAAGGCTGGGCTGTATTTATATGAAGGAATGACACTCTATTTGTACCTCTATGTATGGGGTGTGACTGCCGCCCAGTGTCACAGTGGTGTCCTAGGTCCTGCAGCTCTCAGAGGTGAACGATTGTGTGTGGCTGGGAACATTGTCCACATTTCCACCTCTGTAGAAATATGTGGATGTGTATCCCTGCCACACCGTTACAAGGCTGCAGTGATCACAATCCATGGTGCTGTGTCCTTGCTTGTGTCTCTACCACTTGGGCCAGGCCTCAAGTGGTGTCTCCAAACATGAGGCTGGTGACAGTGGTGGCATGTCCTTGCATAGGGAGCCCCTTCCCCAGCCCAGCTCTGCAGCTCCTAGACCTGGGGCAGGAGGAAGGCTGAGCAGGGCCAGGACTCACCCAGCCCCAGTGTTGCCAGCTGCTCTCAGGCTCCCAGAAAAAGGGAGCTCAGCCCTCCCTCTGTCCTGCCGACCAGGACAAGCCTGGGTGGAGAAGCAAGTCAAGGGGCCCTGGGCGTGAGAATGGCAGAGTAGAGAGTGGGAAGTGAAACCTGGGAGGAAGAGGAAACTGAGAGGCTGGAGAAAGAGGAAGCAGGAGAAAATTCACAAGCACAACTACAGCAGATGAAGAAGTGAGACAGCAGAGGGAAGCCTACCCTGGCTCCGGCCCCGGGCATTTCTTGTGACTGCACCTGCCGGTTCATTTCTTGGTCTCCCTGCCACCACCATCACCCTCCACCTTCAGCCAGAGAGTGAGTCTCCTGAGCTCCTAAGTCAACTCATGCCTTTCCTCCATTCAAAATACTGCTGTGGCTCCCATCTGCCTCATACATAGAGGTACAAATAGAGTGTCATTCCTTCATATAAATACAGCCCAGCCTTAGAGCTTCACCAGGACATGACACAAGCAAAGACTTCAGTAGCAAAACAGTCACAAAAGATCAGATGGACAAAAGGTCCCAGCAGAGGGCTTATAAATATGGCCCCTCACCTCAAGCTGCCTGGGCTCAAATCCCAGCTCTGCCTCTTACAACGAACATAACCTCCTTGTGGCTCAGTGTTCCCGCCTGAAAAGGGACAATCAAGTGGTCTCTGTAGCAGAGACCAGCATTCTTTTTTTTTTTTTTTTTCCCAGTCCTGGGGATTGAACTCAGAGGAATTCTACCTCTGAGCTATACCCCTAGCCCTATTTTTTATTCTTTCTTTCTTTCTTTTTTGTTGTTTTGTGTGTGTGTGTGTGTGTGTGTGTGTGTGTGTGTGTGTGTGTTACTGGGGATTGAACTCAGGGGCATTCTACCTCCAAGCTATACCCCCAGTCCTATTTTTATTCTTTATTTTGAGACAGGGTCTCACTGAGTTGCAGAGTGCCTCATAAGTAGCTGAGGCTGGCCTCGAACCCAGATCCTTCTGTCTCAGCCTCCCAAGTACTGGGATTACAAGCATGCGCCACCATGCCCAGCTATTCTTTATTTTTTAAATAGGTTCTCGCTAAGTTTCGGAGGGCCTCACTAAGTAGCTAAGGCTGGCTGTGAACCTGAGATCCTCCTGTCTCAGCCTCCCAAGTACTAGAATTACAAGCCTGTGCCTCAACAATCTCCCCAGCAAACTTTTTCAATAAAGAACCAGATAGTAAGCTGGGCATGGCCTCAGCTACTTAGTGAGGCCCTCCGAAACTTAATGAGACCCTGTTTCAAAAATAAAGAATAAAAAATAGGACTAGGGGTGTAGCTCGAAGGTAAAATATCCCTGGGTTCAATCCCCAGTACCACAAAAAGAAAAAAAAAAAAAAGAACCATAAAGTATTTTTGACTGGGTAGTCTCAACTCTACTGCTGAAGCACTAACACAGCCATAGACAATATGTAGACCAAGAAGTGTAATGTTCCTGTATAATTTTATTTACAAAAACAGGCAGTGCACTGGAACTGGCCATGGGCCTCAGGGTGCAAACCCCTGCTCTGCCAAGCTGCAGGGAGACTGCAGCGAGCTAGGAGAGACGACATACCTGGCATGTAGGATTGTTATTACTCTCTGGCCTGTGAGTGTTACAGTCTGACTCAGCTCCCAACACCCTTCCCTTGCTCGCCCTCTTCCAACCACACTGGCCTCTTTCCTCACTGCATAGCACACCCCAAGTTGCTCACCACTTCCGGGTCTTTGCTTTTTTCCTCTTTTGACCAAGAACACTCCCCTCAAGTCCTCCCCTAGCCTGCCTTCTTGGCTTCCTTCAAGTTTCAAATGCCACTTCCTTCTAGAAGCTGTCCCTCCTCCCCAAAGCCATCCCTCTCTCTCTGCCCTGCTTTATTTTCGACATGCCACCTATCAGGGAACCATTATTTTTGGCCCGCTGTCTCCCACCCCCAGAAAGTAGATTCCTGGCTGGCAGGAACTACTCCTTTAACCTCTCCGGGCTTCAGTTTCCTCCCCTGTGAAATGGGTGTTATCAGAATCCCTGTGATTCAGTGAGTGCATCAATGTAAGGCACTTAGAACAGTGCCCAAGGTGCCCGCAGACAGATCTAACCACGGCTCACCATTGGTCCCCTGCGCCTACAGGAGCACTTGGCGTGTGCCCAGTTCACATGATGGACAGGGACAACAGAGTGGAGGAGGCGGAGAGATGGGCGGGAGCAACAATAAAGTAGGGGGATCCAGTTAGGAGTACAATGACACGGAAATACCAGTCCTCTCTCACCTTTAATGGGACCCCCAGATGGGCTTGGGGTGCAGGTGTCCTTAAATACAGCCCGGGCGAAGCGGGCGGGGTAGGGCGGGGCCGGGCCTGCCGGGGGCGGGGCGGGAGGGGCGGGGCCTCAGCTGCACTTGCAGGAGCGCACGATCATGTTGGACAGCTGTTCCACCTTGGGCTTGCGGCCCACGTAGTACACGATGGGTAGAGGCTCCAGAGCCTGCGGTACGCAGCACGGCGACGCCGACGCGCCTGGGTTGTGCTGGTTATACAGGGCCAGGACCTGCGGGCGGCCGGGTGGGTCAGGGTCCGGTCGGTCTGCCCTCCACACACATTGCCCCTGCACCGGGGGTCCGCACCCCACCAGCCTCTCCCCAATTCTGTCTCTCCCCAGCCCTCTGGGTCTCTCCCTGTCTGTCTCTCCCAACCCCCATCTCTCTCGGTCTCTGCCTCTGTCTCTCATCTCTTTATTCCCCCCACCCCATCTCTGTCTCCTCCCTATCTCTCTGATTTTGCATTTCGTGTTCTCTCCTCTTCCTTGGTCCCAGCTCCCCCCACCCCCTAACCCGTGAGCCAGACCCACCTTGCTGTATTGGGTATCCAGGCTCCAAATGTAGGGGCAGGGTCCCAAGCAGAAGTTTGCATGGTAGCCCTTGGGCTCATGGATCCACTTCCAGCCCAAGTCCTTGCGAAAGTCAATGTACAGCTGTCGCACGCAGCAGTTCTTCTCCGTGGAGCTGCGGGCAGAAGGAGCAGGGTCAGGAGCAGGGGCAGGCTGTGCTGCTCCCTCTCGCGTGTGTGTCACCTAGGTTGCCCCCAGCTCCCTCTCCACCTGGGTCTCCCTTGCACCCCCTGTGATAACAATAACAGTAACAGTAATGATATCACTACTCTCATCACCCACTGTGCTAAGAGTGCCATAATCAACATGCTCTCAGGCAGTGCACAAAGCAAGCCTTCAGAAGCGGGGCAAACATCCACACCGGAGGGCCAAATAAATCACAGCACATCCACATGTGGCGCATGAAAACAACACTGCAGCTCCCCGCATGCTGGTATGTCCTATTTGTACAACAAATGTTTACTAAACGACTACTGAGTGCTGGGCTGCGACCCACCACTGGGAACATTACAAACAAAACAAATCTCTGGCTTCCAAGGCCACATGCTATATAGGCTGCCATAGTCGCTCCTCTGCTCTGACCATGGCTCAACTGCAATCAAAGCAAATGCCGAAGTCCTCATCATGAGCCACAAAGTGCTTCAAGTCTGGCTGATCTCACCTCTCACCTGCCCCCACTTCAGTCCAGCCACACTGGCTCCCTGTCTGCTCCTCAAACACAGTCCTATCTCAGGGTCATGGCATTTGCTCTTCCCTCGCCTGGCTTGCTCTTCCCCTAGATATCCTCTCTGGTGTGCTCCTTTACTTCATTTAATCCTTGGCCCAAATGTTTCTGTTTTGTGTGTATGTGTGTGTGTGTGTGTGTGTGTGAGAGAGAGAGAGAGAGACTAGGGATTGAATCCAGGGACTTTCTACCTCTGAGTGACACCCCCAACCCTATTTTATTATTTATCTTTAAACAGGGCCTTGCTAAGTTGCTGAGACTGGCCATGAGCCTGCGATCCTCCTGTCTCAGCCTCCCAAGTGCTGGGATTATAGGCATGTGCCACCACGCCCAGCTCTTGGCTAACATGTCTATCACTCAGGGTGTCTTAATTCCTAAAACAGTCCCTGGAATACGGTAACTGGTCAATAATATCAATTACACAAATATCACCTCCTCGGAGAGACCTTCTGGAGTCATCTATCCAAACTATCAATCCAAATAAATGACTGTTAATTCCATTCAGTACACTGCATTGTGATATTGCAATTGTTTTAAGAAAATATGAAAATGTCTGTATTTGAAGTGCAGCAAAATCCTGATTACTGTTGGAGCTGAATGAGAGTTCACAGAAGCCAGGCATGATGGCACACACCTGTAATCCCCATACTTGGGAGGCTGAGACAGGAGGATCACAGGTTTGAAGCCAGTCTCAGCAACTTAGCAAGACCCTCAGCAACTTAGTGTGACCCTGTTTTCAAATAAAAAAAATAAAATCTGTCTGGGGGTATAGCTCACAGGTAGAATGCCCCTGGGTTCAATCCCCAGCACCACACACACACACACACACACACACACACACACACACACAAAGAGTTCACAGATTTTCATTATAGTATCTTAATTGCTTTTGTTAACATTTGATGTTTCCCATAATAAAACAATTTTAGTCAGAATAAAAAATAGTTCTCAGCTGGGCATGGTGGCTCACGCTTGTAATCCCAGTACTTGGGAGACTGAAACAAGAGGATCCATGTTTGTGGCCAGCCTCAGCTACTTAGTGAGGTTTCTGCAACTTAGTGAGACCCTGTTTCAAAATAAGGAATAAAAAAATAGGACTGGTGGCATAGCCCAGAGGTAGAATGCCCCTGGGTTCAATCCCCGGTACCACAAAAATAAATAAATAAATAGTTCTCAGTATCTATTTCTGTCCTCTTCCTCTGATTTATATTCCTTCTTAGGACTTATCACCACCACTTGTTATTGAATTAGAGATTATCTGTCTTCCTCTAAGCACAGGAATCAGTTTTGTCGCCTATTGTATCCCCACTGTCTGCCAACATCTGACACACAACAGGTGCTCAGCAAATGTTGGATGTGTAAATTAACTGATTAATATGTTTTTACCAGACATGCTACCACACACCTGTAATCCCAGTACTTGGGAGGCTTGAGACAGGAGGATCACAGGTTCGAGGACAGCCTCAGCAAGTAGTGAGACTCTCATCAACCTAGCAAGACTCCATTTCCAAAATAAGAAATAAAACTGGAAGCCAAGTGTAGTGGCGCACACTTGTAATCCCAGTACTTGGGAGGCTGAGATAGGAGGATCACAGGTTGAAAGCCAGCCTTGGTAATTTAGCAAGGAGCAACCTAGGGAGACCTTGTTTCTAAATAAGGTATAAAATTGGGCTGGGAATGTAGCTTGGAGGTAGAATGCCTCTGGATTCAATCCCCAGTACCAAAAAACAAAGAAACTCAGGTTGGGGGTGTAGCTCAAGGTAGAATGCCTCTGGGTTCAATCCCCAGTACCACAATATATATATATATGTATATATATACATATATATATGTACACATATATATGTATATATATACACATATATATGTGTATATTTGTGTGTATATATATGTACATATATATGTATATATATACACATATATATGTGTATATTTGTGTGTATATATATATATATATATATGTAGTTTTCAAAAAGCAAGTTAGAGAATAGTGGCATATAAAAATTCTACCATTCTGGACTCATGATCTCCAAGGCCTGGATTAGAAGGCCAGTCTTCCCCAGCCTAGGCCTAGCTTCTGCCTGCCTGGAAGGAATGAGGCATTCTATGTGCCAGTCCTGGGAACCCTGGCTAAGATGGGGAGAGAGCCTGGCCAAAAAGGCTGGCTTGTGAAGGCCAAGAGTACATTATAGTCCACGTTCGTGACTGTCCATATACCTTTGCATAGTTGCAGAAGTATAGGCACAGTATAAACCAAATTCCACTGTGCATAAAAAGACTGGCAAGGCCAGGCATAGTGGCGCACACCTGTAATCGCCGTACTTGGGAGGATGAGACAAGAGGATTACAGGTTTGAGGCCAGCCTCAACAACTTAGCGGGCTTGGTGGTGCACGCTTGTAATCCCAGCTTTTGGGAGGCTGAGACCGGAGGATCTGGGTTCGAGGCCAGCCTCAGCTACCTAGTGAGGCACTCCAAAACATAGTGAGACCCTGTTTCAAAATAAAGAATAAGCCAGGCGTGGTGGTGCACGCTTGTAATCCCAGCATTTGGGAGGCTGAGACCGGAGGATCCGGGTTCTTGGCCAGCCTCAGCTACCTAGTGAAGCACTCCAAAACTTAGTGAGACCCTGTTTCAAAATAAAGAATAAGCTGGGCATGGTGGCGCACGCTTGTAATCCCAGTATTTGGAAGGCTGAGACCGGAGGATCTGGGTTCGAGGCCAGCCTCAGCTACTTAGTGAGGCACTCTGCAACTTAGTGAGACCCTGTTTCAAAATAAAAAATTAAAAATAGGGCTGGGGGTATTGCTTGGAGGTAGAATGCCCCTGAGTTCAATCCCCAGTACCGAAAAAAAAAAAAAAAAGAATAAAAAATAAGGCTGAGGGTATAGCTCAGAGGTAGAATGCCCCTGAGTTCAATCCCCAAAACCGCAAAATTAATTAATTAATTAATTAATTAATTAATTAATTTAATTAAATAGGGCTGAAGGTGTAGCTCAGAGGTAGAACGTCTAGGGTTCAACTCTCAGTACTAAAAAAAGACTGGCAGGAAATATGTTAAAATGCTGACAGTGAGTCAGGCATGGTGGCACATGCCTGTAATCCTAGCACTTAGGAGACTGAGACAAGAGGATCCAAGATTCAGTCAGAGCCAGGCTCAACAACTTAGGGAGACCCTCAAAGAGCTGGGGGTATAGCTTGGGGGTAGAGGGCTCCTGGGTTCAATCCCCAATACAAAAAAAAAGTAGAAGAAGCCGCCGGGGCATGGTGTTGCATGCTTGTGATCCCAGTACTTGGGAGGCTGAGACCGGAGGATCCGGGTTCGTGGCCAGCCTCAGCTACCTAGTGAGGCACTCCGCAACTTAGTGAGACTCGGTTTCAAAATAAAGAATAAAAAATAAGGCTGGGGGTATAGCTCGAAGGTAGAACGCCCCTGAGTTCAATCCCCAGTACCGCAAAAAAATAAAAATAAAAATAAATTCTCATCAGTGGGTAGGTTTTAGAATCAAAACAATACAGAGCTGGGTCCAGTACTTGGGAGGCTGAGACAGGAAGATTTCGGGTTCAAGGCCAGCCTCAGCAACTTAATGAGACCCTCAGCGATTTTACAAGACACTATTTCAAAATAAAAAATAAATAAAAAGTGATGGGGTGATCAGAGGCAGAACAATCCAGGGTTCTATAATCCAAAAGAGAAGGAAGGAAGGAAGGAAGGAAGGAAGGAAGGAAGGAAGGAAGGAAGGAAGGAAGGAAGGAAGGAAGGAAGGAAGGAAGGAAATAAGCGAAGAAACTGAGCCTCAGAGAAGGGGAAGGTAGGTTGTTGACACCTAGCTCGACAGGGCCAGGTTATAGCTGACTCTGGGAGATCCTGGAGCCCGTGGCCTCATCTGCCCAAGGCCAGTCAAGTAGAAGAGGAAGAGATGACAACCAGGAACTTCTGGGCAAAGTAAGACCTTTCCAGGAATCATGGAGCCCTGAAAAGGGATTCAGGAAACCGGTATCTTGTAAATTCAGCCTGGTTCCTCTCCAATTTGGCTTGGCCTCAGTTTCCCTCTCTGTTCAAAGAGGTAGGCAATGTTAAATCAAGTAAGGTGTTGTTAACCTGAAGGCCAATAGACATCAGGAAGTCCACGAAGGGGCTCAGACTCAACCATCTGCACCTAAGTGTGTATATGTAAGCTTGTATGGGCAGAAAGGTTCCTGGCTTTTGCCTTTTCAGAAGGGGAAGGAGTCCTGGACTCACAAAAGGGGAAGAACCACTGTCCAGATCGCTTATTTCCAGTTTAACTTTGGCTGGCGTTCTGAGCCCTAGGATTTTATTCTTTTAATTAACTAATTAATTATTATTACTATTAATTTTTTTTGGTACTGGGGATTGAACCCAGGGACAATCTACCTCTGAGCAACACCCTTAGCCCTATTTTATTTTTATTTTGAAACAGGATCCCGCTAGGTTGACAAGTCTCACTACTTGCTGAGACTGTCCTTGAACTTGTGATCCTCTTGTCTCAGCCTCCCAAATGCTGGGATTACAAGCCCACGAACCACCACATCCAACCTGGTTTGGGGGTATTTTCATAGACTTTACCAGTTGAACATTTCTGTGTGTGTGTGTGTGTGTGTGTGTTTTACTGGGGATTGAACCCAAGGGCATTTTACCCCCAAGATACACCCCCAGCCCTTTTTATATTTTGTTTTTTAATCTTTTTTTTTTTTTTTCAGTACTGGGGATTGAACTCAGGGGCGTTCTACCTTCAAGCTATACAAGGTCTCACTATATTTCTGAGGCTGTCCTTGAACCTGTGATCCTCCTGTCTAAGCCGCCCAAGTATTGGGATTACAGTTTAGTTGAGTATACCCAGCTGAGTTGAGTATCCTTAATCTGGCCATCTGAAATCCAGAATGCTCTGAAATCCCAAACCTTCTAGGTGTGATGTCAGTGCTCACAAAGTATCATATTTTAGAGCATCTCAGATTTTGGATTTTTTTTTTTTTTTTTTTTTTTTTTTTTTTTTTTTTTTTTTTTTTTTTTTTTTTTTTTTTTTGCGGTACTGGGGATTGAACTCAGGGGCATTCTACCTCCGAGATACACCCCCAGCCCTATTTTTTATTCTTTATTTTGAAACCGAGTCTCACTAAGTTGCGGAGTGCCTCACTGAGTAGCTGAGGCTGGCCGTGAACCCGGATCCTCGGGTCTCAGCCTCCCGAATGCTGGGATTACTAGCTTGCGCCACCACGCCCAGCTAGATT